>VKHH01006593.1:0-17419 GCA_015144975.1 Epipyxis sp. PR26KG
TAAGAAAGTTTTAGTTAAGAAAGTTAAATTTGCGTTTATTTTGTGTTTTGCAAACCGGGGGAGTTTTTACCGCGGGGGGGGTTTTACCATGTCTGGTATCCCATATTCGTATTCGTCAACTGTCATTTATTTCGTAATTATTAAGTATTACAATTATATCATATATCATGTATAAAGTTGTTGCACTGTATAAGTTTGTTAATATTGTGGATCCAAATTTACTTAAAGAAGAAATAGTTAATATTTGTCAAAATAATAACATTGTGGGTGCTTTAATTATTGCAAACGAGGGAATAAATGGAACAATCGCTGGATTGACTGAAGGAATGAACACCCTTTTATCCTCATTTGAATCAGATGAACGTTTCATTGGGATGGAAATTAAAACATCTGAAGCTTCAATAAAACCATTTTATAGAATGAGGGTTTTGGTAAAACCAGAGATCGTAACTTTAGGCTATCCACAACTTGATTGTATTACCAGTAGGAGAGGAACCTATATTGAACCTAAAGATTGGAATGATTTGATAAATCAGCCAGATGTTGTAATTATTGATGTGAGAAATGATTATGAAGTTCAAGTGGGATCATTTGTTGGTGCATTAAATCCTTCAACAAACAATTTTAAGGAATTTCCGACTTATGTCGAGAATAACTTACTTATTCCTAAAAGTACTCCTATCGCAATGTTTTGCACTGGTGGAATTCGTTGCGAAAAAGCATCGTCATATATGATAAATCTTGGATTTGAGAATGTTTATAATTTGAAAGGTGGAATACTGAAATATTTGGAAGATACTCCTGAAGAAAATACAAAGTGGCAAGGTGAATGTTTTGTTTTTGATCAGCGTATTACAGTTAAACATGGTTTAATTGAAGGTACTTATTCACTCTGTCGTTGTTGTCGACATCCTTTATCTTTGGAGGACATAAAAGATACTCATTACGAAGAAGGTATAAGTTGTGTATATTGTTATAATAAAGTTGGTGAGAAGAAGAAAAATGCTGCTGCAGAGAGGCAACGTCAAATATTACTTTCAGCGAAAAGAAATGTCGAACATCTCGGATACAAACATCATATTCCATCACAGCGGAAAGTAAATGAGACAGAAGAAAGTATACATGAAAGTTTTATCACTAAAGATAGCTGATTGATTTCCATTGAGTTAATGCTATATTAATTTTTTTATTAAGTATTTTTCAATTCATATGGGATTATTAATTATTACGTCTTTGTTTATTTATTTTTGTTGTACAAAACGGACATTCAGTTTATATTATAATTAGTATACATAATGTATCCATATTGTAGATTAGAAGCTTTAACTGACAAAACAAAGCTCCCATCACCTTATCTATCTCAACAGGAATCTAATAAGTGATTATTTAGATTTTTTTTAGTGTTTATGGGGGAGGGGTCAAGATGAAATAGACCCCCTCCTGCTGCAGCGTGCATTGATTTACTACTATAAACTATAATAAAGCATCTAACATTTAATGAGAATAAATAAAGTTAATAGTGATTTGAGATAATGGATGGCTCATTTCATTTATTTTTTTATATCATAATAATTTTATCAAGATTATTATTGTTCTATTCATTTTCTAAACCCTTTCGAATTGTATATACATCCAATCATATTGTGAACATCACACATGATTTGGTTTTAGATCTACAAATACTTGACAATAATCAAAACAGCATCACTTTCATTTCATACACTAATCAATTTCTTAACAATGAATATAAAATTAATGTTGATAAATATCTTCAAAATATTCATATTCTTCATCAAAACAATAACAACAATAGTCGAAATATAATAGTATTTGATTATAAATCAACTGAAAAAGACATATTAAGATATCAAGAAGTTATGAATATATTAGATGGTTATATTATTGACAATTATAATTGCAAAAACAAAATTAATAGTAATGAAAATAAATGTCAGTTTTATTCAATTGCTAAGTATTATAATTTGTTTAAGATCTTTTATTCAAATCAATTAGATATAGAAGATAGCATCATTAGAACACATAATTATGATATAAAATCATTAGAATCAATTATTTTTGCTGCCGAAGATTTATTTAATTCTCAACTTTATTATCATGCTGAAGCTTTATGTTATTATTTATTATATGGAATTATAGATCAAAATAATGAATTGTTATTATCAAAAATGAATTTAACTACTTTACAAGATTATTCATACCGATCATTTATTGTTTTAATAGAATCCGCTAAATTAAGAGGAAATATTGAAGATGCAACATTATTTTCTTTAATTATTATTTATAGTTTGAAACAACAACTAATCGAAAATAATCATACTAATAATAATCAGAAAAATAATAATGATAAATCGATTAAAATATTATTATTAAAATATAAAATATTAATAATAACTCCTCCTATTCCATTATCATATAATATCACATTACAAAATCGAAATATTATTGTTGAAGATTTAATCATTTTAAAAAAACAAATTTTAAAAGAAAAAATTAGTCTGTCTGTAGAGGTAATGCCTGAATCAAATATCCAATATTATATAAGTTTATTATAATTTTATTAATTTATACTTATTTATTATTTATTATATGTTATTCATGATAGGATTTACTCATACACATCACGGATACTCCATTTTATTATGCTCATCAAGGATTAAATGATTTAAATTTGCAAGTAGCTATAAATGATATACACGCAGCGTGGTGTCCTGACTTACATTACATATGGCCTAATCTACCATCAGAAATTAATAATAATAGCAATAATAATAACAATAATTATAACAATAATAATAAATTATTGAAAAATGTTATAAAAATCGGTTTCGTTTCCAGTCATTTTCATAATCATTCTATTGGTAGAATGTTGGTCGAATTAATGGTATATTTGAAAGAATTTGAATGGTTTAAATCGAAAAATGAAAAAATAATTTTCGAAATTATTATATATCAAATTGATCGTCGTTTCCACGGTGATGTTAATCATGCCAATCAATTGAGATATTCTAATCAATATAAAGGAGATCAAGATGAAATCACTCGTTTATTTAATGATCATTTCGGTCATAATTATGTGATTTTACCATGCAATATTAGTGTTATACGGTCTATAATTGGTAGAGATGACTTAAGTTTTTTATTTTATAGTGATATTGGAATGGATTTCGTTACCTATGCACTTGCTTATAGTCGCTTAGCAACTTATCAGGTGTTTCATTTACTTTTATTTTATTGTCATATTATTAATTTTATTCACATGACGTATAATATGTGTTGTATCGACACTCCAACAATCTCGAGATAGCATAGGCATTTTTTATTTATTGAATATATTGATATTTTTCTTACTTTTAATTTTATTTAATTAGGCGGTATGGTGGGGTCATCCGATTACTACTGGAATGAATACAATCGATTATTTTATTGGTTTAGATGATGAGATATTGACAGCAGGAGATGATCAGTACAGTGAACAGCTTATTCGTATGAACTATGTGAATACTGAGCCAATGAGAAAGGTATGAATCACACGAATAATAATAATATTTTTTTACTTTTCGAATTTGAAATAATTATAATCATACAATAAAGGATAATTGTTTCAATTTTCTATCATTAATTTATGTGATGTATGATATTATATTATATTATTATATTATGTGTATAAATGGTAAACATGATTATTATGTATAATAATAAAATAATATTTAATATTCATATTTTTTTTAGTTGTGTTTTCTAAATTATTTTAATGATGAATATTATAATAGTGCTGCTTGTTATTTACTTTAACGATTCTAATTATGATAATTGTAATATTTAATAAGTTCTTAAATTAATTATTTTTTTATAATTAATTTTTTGTGATTCAAGATGGATATAGCTATAAAAGAACATGTAACAAGTAAAATTATGTTAGGAAAGGATATTGGTATACACTCTGAGAATTTTCAAATATTATTAGTATTGGGTCGTTTATTCAAAATTCATCCATTATTTGTGGAGATGTTAGCTATATTATTGAATTCATTGATTCAAAAATCATATGATTCTGTTTATATAATATTTATTCATGAGAATATTATGGAATTCAATGTAATATTATATAATCGATTATTTGAATTTTGTACATCAGAATATGGGCCTGATATGACGCAAAAAATGATTAATCAGATTCGATTTGTTGATTATTCTTATTATATGACATTATTGGAACACTCTACTGCAGTGTTAGATACCTTCCCTTATGGAGGTAAGTTATTTTTACATTTATAATTTATATGAAAAATAATTTAATTGAGATTATTATGTTGTAATAATAATATAAAATAATCAGTAATGGTGGTAATTAACTTACAGGTTGTTTAACAACACATGATGCACTTTCTCATGGTATACCTATGGTAACATTACCTTCTATGTATTTAAGGTATGTATTTGTTTGATTTTATCTAACAAACCATAAAATAATACTTGTTATGTTATCATTGTTATAATTATTTCATGTTATGTAGGGGACGATTCACTATGTCAATGTATCGACAAATGAATCACATGGAATTAATCGCTACGAATACTCAACATTTTATTCAACTAATTGTTAATCTTACAACTAATGTTACTTTCCATCATTATCATACACATATGATCAAAGAAAAATTTGATAAAAATATTCATAAAAATGATCTTGTTGCAAAAGAATGGTTGGAATTCATTACTCGTTTATTTATTTGAATATTAAAATAAAAACATTAAATTTTGACAAAAATTATAAACTTTTTTTAAGTTTATTTAACTTTATGTAAGGTTCAAAGGCAACAGCAAATATTACTTCTTTGATTAAAATTGATGTGACGAATCGATTATAATGAACAACTAAATCTATGAGTTATGTTAATTTAATTGAATGCAACTGGTGCACCAAGAAGGGAATTGATGATATAAGGATCGTTATTAAGTTTCTCGTGAACCATTAAGGCAAGAATTCCCATTTGTGCGGCACGGCCGTTATTTAATTCGATTGCTTTTTTGGTGTTTAGTTTCTTGTCACTCCATCCGGCTTTGACTGCTTTTTCTGTGCAAAAAGCTTCAACTTCAGGTTGGGCGTAATTGGTGAAACCAAGATCAAGGGCCCCGATGAAGATGATCAATTGAGTTAATCCTTGTTGTGGAACGGCGTGTTCACCGATAAGACCAGCAATTCCATTAGCAACAGATGAAAATGGGGTGCCAAATGCAATATCACCAGGAAGGTGGACACCAGAGGTGGTTGTGATGTGGCCAAGAACAGCTAACATAGCAATACGACCATGTTTAACTTCAACCTACCATGCGAAAATGTATTTGTGTGAGTAAACAATTTTAATATTATAAGTATTGTATTGATTATTCGCGTATTTTTGCAGATGATAAAACAAATAACATGTACATTCAACTTTCCTACCTTTCTCAAACGATCAAATCGTTCTTGATCAGCATCTTTCAAAAGACCTAATGGATCAAAAAATCCCAAAGGTGGTTGTGCGCCAATTTCACTTGCAAAGGACATCTTTAAAGATGATCCAGTGGAGAATTTAGCACCTGCAGTGAATGCTGAGGCAGTGGCAGCAAAAGATAAGAGAGCTAAGAGTTGGAACATCATCTTTTGAAGTTGGATAGCAAACTATTATTAAATATATAATAGTGTCAAGCAGGTGAAAAATGAAAAAAACAAGGATTTAGAGTTCAACTTTACCGGTACTCCGGATGAATGTTCGAAGTAAAAATCCACGTCACTCCTTCAAGAAGAAATATATATGGATATTGCAATATTGATATTACAGTAAAAATGCATTGATTTTAAAACCCACCTTATTTCTTTATCTCCTTATTTCTAAGCTCATTATTGCCTGACCATGTGGGGAGGGGGGTATAAAGATGAGTCACTTACTTTAATTAGATTTTTCTCCTAAAACTTGCAAAAAATTGATTCGTTAACGACTACTTCCTGTCGAAAAAATGAAATTGCGTGCTCCAATTGAACTTCAAACTTAATCCAAACACTGCTATAAATTTTGTTCCGATAACTTTTGATAGTTTTTTCTACTGATGACATATAATAAACAACTTCATGTGGACACAATTCATTTTTCTAGGTATTTAACAAATTATAAAAAAATGCTGGAGTTGACAAACCGTAAGTTTGAGTCCACAACCACTCAGTTCGAAACAGGAGAAACTACGCTTTTTCCGAACTATAACATTTCATTAAGATAATTTTCCTACTCTAAAAGAAGTACAAAAATAATAATTATATTGACTTGATAGTTAGGTTAGATGAGTCACATGATGTAGTTTAAATGAGTAACATTAATGAGTTGACTAAATTAATGATTCATATGTTTCTGTATTACAAATAGTATAGTGCCATTTTGTTTATGTAAGTATTGCCCGATACTGGGATAAGTTGAATGGATATAATGAATTGAATATAGAATCCCACAAAGTTTACATTTTAAACTTCCATCTACTTGATCAGCTTACTTTCAGTTGTAGTGGAAAAATAAAAATAAAACTCACAATATTATTATTAATTATAAGATAAATAGTTTGAAAATATATATAATTAAGAGTACTGAATGTATTAATGATTAAACACATCGCTGACCATAATATTCATTCATAAAAATCAAATAATAAATTTGGTGATTTTAAAATTTTATTCGTTTGTCAAATCATCGGAAGTAAGCGCATCTTTGTCTGATGATGCTTTTGCTCCACCATTTGAATCATCAAAAGGAGCATCATCTCCAAATGGAGCGGTGTGTGGTGAAGGATTGTGAGGAGTCGAAAGATAAGGGAATGGATCAAACTCAAAAATACTCTGATCAAAGTCCAAATTATATATGTCGTATGACTCTTCTAGAGCTTGAGTTATATCAAACATGTTACTTTTTCTTATAAATTCCGAGTTAGATTGACCAAGTTCATACATGTATCTCGCAAAAGCTCTCGATTCAGGCGTATCACTACCTTCATAACTGTTTCCGAAATTAAAGCCATATTCCAAATCATCATCATCATCATCTTCATCATCATCTTCATCATCTTCATCGTCACTGTCACTATCGTCATCATCGCTATCATACAATCTTTCCAATGAACTTTTATGTAAATCGTCTGGGTCATTAAACTCATTTGGATCATCATCCATATCATCATTGTCCTTATTATCTTGCATCATTACATGGGCATTGCATCGCACCATAAAGAGAGACATCATCTGAGCAGCAGCTGACATCTCACTTTCATAGGTATGTGGAAATAGAGATGCATGAAACAAAACAATAGTATCACCGTTCACAAATCTTTTTAATTCATTTTTCTTTGTTGGTATTAATTTCGATACACTTGATTTATTTCGAGGAATATAAAGCATATTGCGTGAAACATATTTGAACTGGAATATCGTCGAATCGGTAGTTTGGCTTAATGGTATTGAGCTATTGGATATTTCAGGTAACCGCCACTTCTGCTCCTCGCAATCATGAAAATTATCTATATAAAATTCACATTCATTAAGAAATCTTAGATCTGTATAGCTGTCATCTAAATTACTCTTTTTTTCATCCAGGTAACTTTCAAAACCCTTGTAAAAATCATTGATTCCCACAACTTCAGAGTCTGTTAAAATTTTACAATTTAATGACCTGCGATACCTAGCCACAGTAACTGACTTTATTATATCCACCACATTCTCTGGTTTCGGAAGTATTTTAGTTTCAAGATATTTGGATAAAAGATATCGGTATTTTTGAAAATAACCCAACATAATTAATGGTTGAGCAGAAATTACTAACATTTTACTTGTTAAATAATTACATGTTTCCAATATTTGTATAATATTCAACAATCTGCAATCTTCAACACATTTCAATAATAAAGTTTCTGTTAAAGTTATACCTAAAGTATACTGTTTTGATTGCATGGTATGAAATAATAATATAGAATCGTCCAAACTACCAAATTGTAAGCTTCTGTCAAGTAATCCCAAATAGCAAGCATATGGATTGATACTATTTTTCTGTTCCAAATACGATATTAAATCAGTTATTACGGTAAAGGTATTATTTTCAAATTCATTGATTGGTTTTCTTACAAAAATTGAACTTATGATATTGTTTAAATTATTTATTTTGTTCTTCAATGGAATATCGTTTTTAATATTTAAAGTTTTATACATTTGGTCTAATAACCCCAGGAGATTTTCTTTATTATCATTTTTTATATTTAATAATATATTATCTCTGTCATATTGCTTTAAATTGTGAAATGCTTTTGTGGCTATAGAATTTCTATGAGTTGAACGTATAAAGCGTAGCATAGGCTGTATTTTTTATTTTTTATTCAAACAACGTTATGCTGAGTGCTGAGCGATGAGTGATATCCTATCAGACTATTGACTGACAAATAAAATCCAGCGATTTAATCAAATTCCTACCTTTATCTATTTAAGTTTGATTTCTTGAGACTTGCCTAAATTAATAAACAAACATAAATAATAAAATTTATGTAATTTAATCGAATATATTGATTGTTTAGATATCGTTACATTGTTTAAGGTAATTTATTTTTAGCAATAAATATAAATAGGTAAAGCTTTCTTTAAAGAAAAATTACAAAACAATTCGAGTCTTCCCAACTTCTTTCAAACAATAAATTTAAATCGCCGAGAAAAGAGGTAAATAATAAAAATGGAATCCATGTTCAAATTTTTGGAATTTCGGAAATATATATATTATTATTTGTTTACCGTTTACCGACAGCATCGTCATATATATACCGGTATCCGGTATCCGTAATATGTCTGTACTCTGTACTATAGAGCAATAGAGCACTATAATTCTAACGTGGATTTTATTAATTGAGTCGGAGATGAGGATACATTAATAAAGCAACCACTGCAATGCAGATTGATATTCTCGAATTAAATACCCTATTGATTTACCAAATTAAAAACAGAGGTTTAGAGTAATCTGGGGAAATGAGACTAAGTTGGCGCTTATTTGTTTCGATATTATGTGTGTATTTGATTCGAGGCAATATTATACATACATACAACAACTTGTTTATTTCGCCATCAAAACGGTTAATTGCAGAGTCAGTAAAATTAAATGATATCGCATTAATAGAATACATAGATAAAATTCAAATACAATCAAGTAATACTTCATTTGAAATTTATTTCAATGATCAATCTGATTCATTAAGTTTCAATTTTTTAAATAAAAAGGATGTTAACATCCAGAATAATGTTAAGCCATGTAAAGGTATATTTGGATTCTATAAACTTCCTCTCGGTTATTACATTGTTGTCATCAAAGAAACGAAACGTATATCAATTGACGGATTACCCGAAGTCGAGAAAATCATCAAAGTTGAATTGATCAAAGTTCCTCGTAAACATATAACTGAAGAAATATCCACAGCAATGATACGACGTCAATGGTTAGCTGAGAAATTACTGTTGGACACATTTTCGCGTCATGAATTTTACTTTACTTCAAAACAAAATCAAGGATTACCGTATGATTTAACAAGAACATTTCAATCAAATTCATTGAATCCTTCTAATACATTTAATTCATGTGATAGTCGATATTTTTGGAATCGGAATGCTATTGAACCTCTCTTAGCTAACAACCTAAATGAATTTGTTATTCCTGTTACAAATGCTTTTATTTCTTATGCTGAAACAACTTTTTTCAATGAAAAGTTTTATTTGATTATCATTTCTCGAAGAAGTAAACGAAGACAAGGTCCTAGGTATGTAGTGTATCTTCAGAAATTCTTTGTATTTGAACTATTATAAATGCTTATTTTAGATATATTAAGAGAGGTATAGATGATAATGGAGATGTAGCTAATTTTGTTGAAACTGAACAAATTTTGATGAAAAAAGATAGGTCATTAAATGCCTCTTTTGTACAGGTTGACAATATTGTATCTTTTTTAATTCATATTTTGATTAATTATTCTTTTGAAACTTGCAGATTCGTGGTTCCATACCAATATTTTGGAATCAAAGTGAAACCTGGAAATTACGTCCTCCAATAATTCCACAAAACAATTTAACACTTCAATCAGAGGCATTATTATCTCACTTGGAAGATATAAATTCTTTCTATATTGATAAGAATGATAAAATCACATCGATCCCTTTAGAAGCGCAGTATTTAAATAATGAAAGTAGTGTTGCTGATATAACTTTTATAAATTTGATAGACAAGAAAGGTACACAAGGTAGACTGGGGAAATTGTTATGTTTCGCTTTTGATAATTTGAGAAATGAATATAATGGCAATAAAACTGTAGAAAATAATCTCCAATCCTTAGTAGAATTTGATGAGAATTCTAAAAGTGATGATAAGTTTTCTAACAGAACAATATTATCTGAATTTGAATATGATTTTTCAAAATCGGTAGGAAAAGTGAAGTTAATTTGGTTGGACTATCATTATAAAGTGAAAAATGATGGAGTTACTGCTGCTCTTCATAGCTTATACCAACCATTGAAAGATACTCTTAAAAATAATTATTATTTTGCAGTCAAGAATCGAAAAAGCAATGATTCAATATTAGTTAAATCGTTACAAAGTAGAATTATTAGAACTAATTGTGTGGATTGTTTAGATAGGACTAATGTTGTGCAGGTAACTTGAGTTGTTCAACTCATTCATTGCTATTATTCAATTAATGTGATGTTATTATGTTATGTTACATCTAGACTCAAATTGCTCGATGGGCGTTGATCCAACAGCTACAACAACTTCAATCTGTTGAAAAAATAAGTAAATCTAATGATAAATTATTAAATGAAACTGACGCTTTGCCAGATCTGGTAATTATTCTCATTCTACGCATTTTAATTGATTTTAATCGTTGTTTCACATTTATAAATAGAATGTAGAGACACTCTTTAGAAAATTATGGGCAAAGAATGGGGATATGTTAAGTATGTTGTATGCTGGAACAAGGTAATAATCTATCACTGCAAAAATCAACGTAATTATTAAAATTATTGTTATTATTCTAGAGCTCTGAAACGAGATGTTACGATAACTGGTAAACGAACACGAAAAGGATTTATGGCGGATGGAATAAATTCAATAAAACGATATTTTATCAATAATTACAAAGATAAGTTTTATCAGCATGGCGTGGATCTGATTATTGGAAATGAAAGTGATAGTTTGCTCATGAACGTTAGTGGCGAGAAAATTACTGAAAAGGATAATAATTCTTCCATATTTTCCATCGAAAAGAATTATACCTTAGAGGATTTAAGTCAAAATGAACTTTTAACTGACGATATATTTGCTAAGTACATTGAAGAAATAATTGATTCTCAACAAGAACAAGTCGAAACAGCATATGATGACTTACTGGCTCATTTTAAATTTTAAAATAAATTCAATAATGCTTTTTATTATGTTCTTTTGCTTACACTGAATCACTTTCTTTTTCCTTTTGATTCCAGCATTGCTAGCTAAAAGAAGAATGTAAATATTCACTGTACAGAAATTAATGGCATATTAATTTACCTCTGCTTTAAGATCAATCTCTATTTTGTTGCAATATGTGATCGTCTCTGATAACTTATCAGCATTTTTAATTTGAATGTTTGTACTTTCAATTATAGACAATTTCTGTTTAAGAGACGTTGATGATGATATATAAAACGTTTTTGAAACGTCTAAGCCCGATAACTTTTCCTGTAGATATGATTGTATCTGATTGCCATTCTCTAACAGAGAATTGAGTACATTATCTAATGTTTTTGTTCTCTTGGATTTCACAAATAATTCAGCATCAGTTGTGAGGACACTTACTCTATTTTTTGTAGATTCAAATATTTCTTTGATTTCAGTTTTGTCTTGTTTGGATTTTCTTTTTTCAGCCATATTAACAACACTATTCACAATTAAATTTTGAGCTATTTTAAATAATACTGGAATAAATAAATGCAGAGCATATTTTACAAAATGGAGGATCTTGAAAATGAACAGAAATCCGGAAATCTTGAATGGACACAGAAAAATCTTAAAAGTAAGAATTTATTTCATCATTTTAGTAATACTGCTTTACAATAAGCCAATGGAATCTAATAAGAAAGTAACACTCTAAGCACGTGCAGAACCGTTTCGCATTTTTTTTTTTTTTTATACAAAAAGGTTGTTGTTTCGGGTATCGGGTAAGTGACATTGATATTTGATATTTGATCAATTTTGATTCACAGCAACTAAATGTGTTTTTGGGAAGAGTAAAAAATTGCTGGAATACAATAAAAATCAAACAATCTAAACTAAACACTAAACACCACTAGCTTAATTAATTATGTGTACTGTAAAATATAAAATATGCAATACAGCAATGCATATCAATATCAAAAAGTCGATTACTCCACGTTAAACTCATGTGCATTCACTTAAGAACTTTGTAATTTCGTATAAACAATGGCTGACCACGTTGCTTCAAGTGGATCGTATAAACATCACTTAAGTATAAGGCAGAGTACCTTACTCAGACCAACAAAAAATGTCGTTTTACACCGTATAAGACCTGAAACTAAAATTAAAGGTGAGATACTGTATAGCTCTTACTGATTTCCTATCTCTTACTGATTTTCTAGTTGCAATTTCTTATATGATTACTGTTCCTATAACATTGAAAACTTAAAGTAGATATACTGTGTTAAGTCATTTATTGTTTAACTATTTGCATATAATGCAGTTGAACAAGATACCAAAAGTATAGAAAATGAAATGAAAAGAAATAATTTGTTGTCACGAAAAAGATTTAAACGCGAAGAAAATGAAAGATTGCGAGTAAGCATACTATTACTACATCCTTTACTTATTATTCGTAACTACGATTAAATGATCATCATCAAATCCTAGTTAATTGTTAATTCTAGGAAATAAAAGCATAATTAATACAATTATTTTCTTATAATTATTATCTTTTATCATTCTACTTGGTTAGAAAAACGCAGAATCAAGAGAAAAAATGATTAAAAATTGGCAAATAAAAACTGCTGATTCTCCTTTCCGTTGGGATCTTGTTGATTTAGAAGAAAAAAGAAATTATTATCAAAAAGAACATGATTTAAATAGAGCTAATCGAATCGCTCGTAATAATATATTATCAGGAATGATTGGTACACCAAAAGATGATATTTGCCCCCCTTCGAAATTCAAATCATTTCCTGATTATGAGGTTCAATTATCATTGGAATTGAGGAAGCATCGGAGAAATTTGAGAGCTATAACATATGAAAAAAAATTGCTTGAAGATATGGTCGATAATGAATTGGATAGTTTATATAGTAAATTTCCAAAATTGGCAATGGATATTGCATTCAATCAACATGCCCGTGCTGGTACTTCAACTCCAGTCACTGATAGTTTTTTTGGTAATTCTTCAATTGACTCATCCTCACTAATGACTTCATCTCAAACAGCACCTTCATCCATTCATTTAACTTCTGCAGCTCTTATTTCTAAGCCAAGGTATTCACCTGAAGAAGTGAAACGAATAAAACAAAAAGATGGAGTATATAATGCTCTGGGACGATACATTATTACTGGGGAGTTTATTGAAGCGAAGGATCTAAGAGCTACCTTACCCAGTCCCAAATATGCACAAGCATCCATCACCTAAGCAGTTCGATGTGGCTCTGTCGTCCTTTACAATAGTTAATATGTACAGTAATATCCCTTCAGTAAATAAGTAGTGCTTGTTTATTTGTGTGTGAATGTGAATATAAAACATGAAAATGTTTATTTGAGTTAAGAAAAAAACTGAGATTACATTAATAATGACTTTTACCTAAAATAAAAGAATGAAACAAATAAGAAATATCGGAATATTTGTCAATTCCGAAAAATAAACAATAAGAAAAATAGAGTCAAGAATATTTGCGGGAGTAACGTGAAAAGTTAAAATAAAGTATAAAACCGTTGAATTCTTCGTAGAATTGGAAAATTCTGAATAGATAAAATTAATATTTATGATAATCCAAAGACTTGATGAACTAAATAATATCAGGCCTTCAAAGAAATCTTATAATTATATCAAATATAATAAAGATTATTTTCATAATCAATTAATCCAAAAAATAAGTATTAGCAAATAAGCTGAAAGTGAGAAAACAAGTTACCTTCACATATTCTACTATATTCGTTCTCTCCAATACCCTCTCACACACCAGCGCATGCTACCTCGAATAGAAGGTAGGCACCAGGGATAGCCAACAACTGGGACACAACCTTTGATTGAAGTAGCGTCCCGTATAATCATCAATGAGTGGCATGGTAAATATGCATTTAACTTTTTAAGTTTTTATTTAAACTTTTTCTGATAATAATTTGATTAACTTCATTTAAACGAATCTTCAAATGAGGGATAATTGATCGAGTGAATCCTCCATGATGCTCAATAGCCTTAATAAACGCATTATATCCCATGTAAAGACCCTACACGCCATAAAACATCATATCATTTCTTAAATAACTTCATAATTATAACCTCATCATATAATTATAAATATTATTTTTATAAATTAATTGGTTTAGTTGGTATAGAATAAAATGATAATTATTAAGATAATTATAAAATATATACATTATATTTTAAAAGATAATAATAGTAATAATAATTATTATTATTATGTTTTAAGAGATATTTGATCTTTTATTTTCTTGTTCAAACTTATCAGCCATAAAAAGGAGAAATATCATAATAATGATAATAAAAAAATAGTTTGATTAATAATAATAATAATAATAATAATAATAATAATAATAATAATAATAAATGACCATACCTCATGAAAAGTGACATCACAAGTTCCGACATTCGTTAATTCTTTACATAAAATAATGGATGAAAAACTCATTTCTTTTGTAAGGTTGGCTTCTAAGGGGACTTTAAGACCATTATTTTTATTGCAATTATTATTATTACTATGAGCCATTTTATCATCATTTTGATTATTAATCATTTCAAATGATAATCTTCGACTTTTTTTAAATCTCGATTTTGAATGAACTAGTCTCACACCAAAGAGGACCCCTTCGTCGATACATGATAATAAAAAATGATCATTCTTAATGAACGTATGACGCACAAGTGTTTTAAAATATTCGATTGATCGCAATGCTGCCAAATAAAATAAATTATAAATATTTTGATAAACTATTCCATAATTATTATCATTGGTTTTATTATCATTATTATTATTATCATTATTACTATTATTATTATTATTATTATTTCTTAACTTTTTATTTTGAGGAAATACACTGTTCCAGTTACCCACAGAACCCGGTGCATTTGTTCCAGCATATTCATAATTGAAATTATTAATATTATTATTATTAATATTATTATTATTATTGTTATTATTATTAATATTATTATTATTAATGTAATTGCAATCTAACACGATGGCATGTAATTTCATTCGAATAAATATCTTAATTGCTGTTTTAAAATGATGACCAAGATGTTGTTTAGTGTAATCGAGGGTTATGGAAGATTTCAAAGATTTATTCATAATTCTTGACAAATCAGGTATGATTTCCAACGTTTTCATATTAATTAACAACCCACAGAATGGCATGTAGTCACCAGATAATGCCGATAAATGAACGAATGAACCGGATTGATTAATAATCGTTTGGAAATTAATCTTTGTTTTCAATGGATTTATCATACTTTTATATTTTAATTGGATATTATTGAAGATTATTTGAAGAAAATATTCGATACATTTTTTAGAAGTTGAGATCATGAGATAATCATCCATTTGACGAATTATCATAGATTGGTTAGGTAAACCAAGCTTGCCAAGTGTCTAAATTATTATTTGAAAAATAAGAAAAATGATGTAAATTATATAATAATAATAAAAATATATTTTAGTTTTCGAAAGCTTGTCTATTATTCAAGAAGCGATTGAACAGCAATTGGCTACAACCAAGATTATAATAATATATATACATTATTTATAAAAATTTAATAATAATAATAATAATAATAATAATAATAATAATAATAATAATACTGTAATTGTGGTTTATGATACCTCTGGTTTGTTGAATAATTTATTTTCAATATGACCATAATAAAAGTTACAGAGTATAGGCGACAATACGGATCCCTGTGGTATTCCTTGGATTTGAGTGAAATATTCTTGTTTTTCCGAAGAAAAAGAAGAGTTCTCATTTGCTACATTATTTGGTTGAAATAATGGATGAGAAACTTGTCTTGAAATAGATGATAATGCAGGTGTATTCCGATTGACTGGATCAGAATAACAGCGATTTAAGTTATCCTTTTTCTTCTATAATAATAATCGTTATAATAATAATAATTGTATATTGTATCATTTTGTTTACATTTTCGTACAGAGAATATGTTTCTGGTTTGAAAACTGTTTCGACCAAAACCTTCCGTAAACAGCCTTTAAATGGAGTGGCCTTCTTACAGAAGGATTTGGTTGAGAAAATCCTATATAGAAACTCTTCATATTTGGTCAAACGGAACAATGAAAGTGCCTTGCTCTTGATTTTTCGGAAAAGAAGCCACTATCTGATGTTGCTGGTTGGAATGGTGGAATTGAAGCTGAAATATCTTACACAAAGACAGTGATGAGCGATCTGTGGGGAACGATTAGTAAGCAAAATGTTTATTTACCATTCTTTGGAGGTCATTCATTTCTATTCTCGTCGTAGATATTTGAGCTTCAATTATTTCCATACAGAACAATCACAACAGAAAGTGGCTTCATTCTCTTCAGAGAAACTTACTGTGTTTTAATAAATTATTATTATAACTCTTATTATTCTGCATTATTATTATCATATTGTTTATATTATTATTGTTATCATTATTACGCAACAAAATATATATGATTCAATAATAAGATAATATTGGATCTTACATTCGATTGTTTGCGTCTATTTGAAGCATTATTATTGACAGGAATTTTCACCACATGTCCAAACAAGTGTGTTTTGATTAATTTCATCAATTCCTCATTCGTTAACTTAGGGTATATTACATTATCGGTTATGATAGAATTGCGATATTTGTTTGATATCTCTGGATAAGCTTGTTGAAATGGTATGATCTCGCCATTGGTTGTAACATGACGAATATTCTTGTGAACACAGCGATGCAATGATGCGATATTATGTGACACTATGGAGATAATTAAAATAATATTATTATTATTATTTTATTAAAGACATCCGAAAAACAGTAGTTCTGAATTGAAATAATAATAATAATAATAATAATAATAATAATAATAATAATAATAATAATAATAATAATAATAATAATAATAATA
>VKHH01006594.1:0-17408 GCA_015144975.1 Epipyxis sp. PR26KG
GGAGGGGGCCGTTACGTCATAGGACCACCCCGGATAGTATCCTGGGGAGTCAGTACTCCTAAGTGAGATACTACAATACAATAATTTATTTATTGTTATAACATGAACGCCCATATTCTCCATGGCTCTCTTATGCCTATGAGCTCAAAATGAATTCTCCATAACACATTATAACATATTCATAATAATCATAAAAAATAAAATAATCATAATATCAGATCATATCATTTCTGCATATTATTATATAAAAACTTGTGAAGTAAAATTGTATTAGTATTATTCACTTTTTGTGAATACATATTTTCTTTCCCAAATGGTTGACTAATTTTATTATCATTTTTGAAATTAATATTATTCATCCATTTCATTAATATTTTTTGATAGTTTTGTTCATCTAAAGCAAGTAACATTTCATTCAAATTATCGGACAAATCTTTACTATTATTATCATTATTTATATCATTATTATGAATTTTCCTCCATAATAATGGTAATGTCATGTGTTGTACATGTGATATTCTCATCGAATTAGATAAAATATTATCATTATTTTCTATAATTTGATTATTATTGTGAATATCAAATAGATATGATGATTGTATTCCATAAGGTCCACATGAAGTAAAGCAACGATCAAGTAATGATAATATATCTTCATTCAATAATCTTAATTGAATACCATCATTACTATTCATTTTAATAGATAATAAATCACACCAATTCTTTAAAATAATCTTTTGTTCTTCATTAAACTCATGTCCTGGGTACTCGTGAATACCTGGGATGGGATTATCCGGTGGAAGTTCACAAAGAAGTTTATTTTTTGTTATCACAATGACATCATTTGTTACTAACCATTGCTCATGAACGGGTTGTGCATTTTCAATTGATAATTGTAATAATTCTAATAATCGATTCAAGCAGCTGACTTCTTTTTCAAATCTAGAATGAATAATATTATTCATCACATGAATAGAATTAGATTCTGTTTCTTGTATCCATCGAATATGTGATGTCACGATTTCATTCAAATATTCAATTCTTGATTTTACTTTATTTGCTTCAAACTATAATAATGATAATAAAAAATAGTAATAATAATAATAATAATAATAATAATAATAATAATAATAATAATAATAATAATAATAAACACTTGATATTTTTTAATTTGTTAAATTCTTAAAAATAAATTATAATAATATATCATTTTTATTATTTAGCTAGTATGTTTTCAGATTTTTTTGCTGATATTAAATAAAATTAATAATTTAATATTATCATTATTTATTAAGATTATTATATACATTTTTTTTTATTATTATAATTCTTTCTTACCCAAATAGATGATTCTAATGCGATACAAACTTCTTCATCATTCCCATACAAGTCTCGGTTAACTTGGAATGATTCTTTGCTCCATTTATTAACATCTTCCATTGCCATAATAACCATTTCTTGAAACAAATCAACAACTTCTTCGCTACCATTTCCTCCTGCCTTTCCTTTGGGATCCTATCATAATAATAATATTATAATATCATAATAATAATATTATAATATTATAATTATTATTATTATAATAATTATCATTGGTTCCATTATTATCATACATTATTTATCATTTATAATATATTTGAAAAAAATTATTAATATATTTATTACACATTCATTTCATAACAACACAAAATTCAGAAAATATCGATTGTGAGACACCATAATAATCGTATTTTATCATATAAATTCTTACTTTTTTATTAGTTTTTGATTTTGGATCATTATTTTCTTGTGTAATTCCAGGTGGTTCAGGTATCATCATCATATTATTTGATGATAATTTCATCTCTGCAATAGGTGATCTATATGGTATGAAATTATTATTTCCATCATTTCCTTTTTTGTCTTTCCCTTTTTCATTTTTATTATTTTTATTATTTTTATTTGTTATTTTTTCATCATTATTATTATTAATAATAATAACATTTTCTAATTCATTCATTATTTTATTCTCCATAAAAATAGTTGCTTTTGTCATATCAAATAAAATATCTAAAATAATATAAAATCGATTTATTTCTGATTGGATCATATACACCCCTTCACAACGAATATGATGAATTATCATAAATAATATCATATCATTTGAATAATTTGAAAGTATATCAATATTTAATTTTTTTTGTATTTCAATTATTTTATATTGTTCATCATAATATTCTATACATGATAAATGTAATTCACTTATTGTATCTATATCAAATCTCATATTATTATCTATATTATTGAAATAATGGATGAAATCATTATATGATTCTTGTCGATTCCCGAGTTGATGAATGGATGAGTGGATCATATCATGAATGGCTCGTGTTCTTTGAAGAAATAAATATTTACTATTTCGTAATGAACCAAAAAAATTATTTGAATCATTGGTTGATTGCTGTTCGACACTAGTCCATAACTTGTTAAGAATATGTGATAGTATTATTGGAGTTGGAATATGAGGATATACTTTTTCATTCACTATTTCATTCTCATTATTATTATTTTCGGTATTATTATTATCAGTATTATTATCAATTTTATTGTTAATATCCATTTTGAAGGTGTTCATCATCGTCAAGGTCTCGATCGGTTTAATTAACAAGTCATCAGCTTTTAATGATGGTTTACGATTATTCACAACAGTAATACTTGTTTCAGAACCAACATCAGATCCATTATAACTTGCATTATCATCATCATCATTTCCATTATTATGATGATCATTATTGTTATCGAATCCATCATTATCATTATGTGAGGATGGAACAAATCGATTCAAATTATTATCAGTCGAACCTGACAAATACTCAATACTCAGATGATCTACTGGTATGAAACGATTACAAATTTCTTCAGCTTTTGCATTCATATCACTCAAAACATTATCATCATAATCTCTTCGATTATTATCATTATCAAGATTATTATCGAGATTATTTTCAAAGTGAAAAGGAAGTTTTTCAATAATTCCCATCGAAGAAAACAAAGCAACCATATCATCTGTTGCTTTGCTATCAAGTGTTAGTTTCAATCCTGTTGTTGGGATAGGGTAACATGTCTCATTGACACCTTCTAACCCATCGAGACTATCCATTCCCGATGATATATTAATTAACTTGCCATTCTCAGCGACTTGTCTTTGTTGAATAATACTTTTGATATGAGATAATATTAATTTCTGATTCTGATTACTACCATTTTCATATTGATTTTCGCTCGTGTCACTCAAAGGTGATAGTGTGTTATCCAAATAAATAATAACATCAAATCCACATCTTTTTGAGTCATGTTTTATAATATTATCACTTGATACTTGTTGTATTGGGGCATATAATGAGGATCGGTCAGATGGTTGAGGAGGTGTGATATTATAATCAATATTTGAAAAGGATTTCATTAATAATAACGCTTGTTGTTTTGTGTTTGGAAAATCTTGTAAAATATAACCATTATTACGTAATGGAATATTCTTGATGGTATGTACTATCAATGCAACTGATAATTCATCTGTTAATGTAGCTCCTTCTGACAAATGATTGAAGATTTGTTGACATAATAAATTATATCCATTATTATCGTTATGATCATTATTATATATATTATCATTATAACTCATATCAGCTGGATCATCCATTGTTAACTCCATCGAATCAAAATTACAATTAGCCAATGAATAATTTTGATAATTTTGAATAGCATTTTTAATCAAATCATCTAAAATAATGATATGTAACCCTACGATATGTGAGGAAAGTATTTTCGTAAATTCGCGTCTTTGTAAATATGATAATCCATATACTGCTGATCTTAATGGGATATGTGATGTATCAATTAACATATCAGGAACAGCAGGTAAAGGGTTATCAACAATGCGCAAATGAATAATTGCTTCGCCTAATAAATATTTCTCTTCTTTATTTCTCATCCAAGCTGGTACCATAGCCAATGAATGATGATGATCATTAGTTGGATTAAAAGTAGCAGCTATGATAGAATCACCATTAATTTTATTATTATATTCATTTGTATCATATTTATTTAATAATTCAGACAATAAATTAACATCATCATTTTTGAACGCATTGGATTCAAATAATTGAGGATACCATTGCTGAAGCAAGTCAACTAACTCTTCAAAAGCTCGATCAATCTCATCATTTATAATAATTGAATCGAACTGGCCTGGTGTGTGGCCATATTCTAATTCATCTTTTGCATTTTTTAATCGAATTTGAATCTTTTCTTCTGTTTCAGTATTTCTACCTCTTAACCGTGATTCAAGCGATTCCAAAGAAGGAGGTGAGATGAACACATACTTACTTGTAATGGATGAATTTTTAACATTTTTGACACCTTGAATATCTATATCCAACACACAAACCATTCCTTTATTTTGAACCTAGAATAAATTAATATCGAATCATCACATATTGACATAAATGAGCTATTTGATAAAATGCAAATAAAAAATAAATATATTATTATTTGAATTTTATTCAATTATTTAATAAAATAAGTCGTGCATTTAAGTGTACTATTTTCAAATCACGTGTAGGGATGGATTATTATTATTCTTACTTGTTGAACCGCTTCAAAGGAAGTGCCGTAAGTGTTTGTATGAACTTGAGCATATTCTAAAAATTCACCACGTGAGATTTTTTTATTGATCTCTTCTTGCTGTGCAAAATGATAATGAACTCCATTTTCTTCACCTGGTCTTGGTTGACGTGTGGTGTGTGATACACTGAATCCAAAGAGTGAAGGATACTTATCAATTAATTTATTAACTAGTGTTCCTTTCCCAACACCTGATGGTCCAGCTATGACTAGAGGAAAATAAGATATTGAATTATATTTATTATTTTGATGTTTTAATAATTGTTTGCTACTAAATATTTCTTTGAATAACCAATCTGGACTATGACAATTCGGTTTTTTTGATTTCGAATAAGGCAATTCAATCAAGTATTGATCCAAAGGAACCGGTAGAGGAACAGACTTTGGAATATTATGATTTAACAAGAAAATATGTTTGATATCATTCCATAAGTCATGAGGAATAGCATCCATTGTCTCGTGTCGTGATTGTTCATTCAGTACATCCTGGGAAATGTTCTTTGGTTCTTCAGTGATTTTAGCTTCTTGAACACCTCCAACTGATTTACGTCTCTTACTGTTATCTTCAATCACCTCTACTTTCGCTTGCGGAATATTGGATATGATGTTCTCTTCGACTTTATAATCATATAATCCAAGGACACGACATGATATAACCCATTCTGATAGATCGATTAGTTGGTCAACAATAATATTAATAAATTCAATGTTTTGTTGATGTGTTGCTGATGAGATTGACTCATTTATTAACTGATGCCGAAACATCTGTGAATTACAATTATCATTTATTTCCCAAAATACTTCACGATTAACTAATTCTTTTTGCCATGAATTATTTTGAGTTTTGAAAGATTCATTCAATTCATTAATTATAACATCACGATTATACCGATTTTCACGAATGATATCTTTATAATGAATAACATGGGAGTTCACTTCATTTTCGTATACTTCGCCAATGCATTCATTCATAATTTGATTTGTGAGATCTAATTTAAAGTATGACATTGTCTGTGATTCTAACAAAAAATTATTTTCTCTGACAAACTTTCTTCTTTTCACATCACGATTGGTCTGTCGATTTATTGTTTCAGTACGTTCTTCTTTTATTTTTATTTGAGTTGCATTTAATTCTTCTTCCATTACTATTGTGTCTAAACATGTTAAGTCGATATTTAATAAGGCATTAGCTGCAGATATTCCATTGCCAGCAGCGCCAAAAGAAGAAGCTCCAGTTAAAGTCTTAAATAATTTCGTATCTGATTCATCTTTTACATCATCTCTTTTAGTCACCAGGTATATTTCTAATTTTTGATCAAACTCGTCAATGTTGGACAGAGTATGGGAGCGAAGATTTTGCAATGCCAAATTTCGCTGATTGTCTCGTCGATTAATAGCATCTTGTTCAACTTTTTTCTTTAAATCTTTCCGCGCTTTCGCACGTTTTTGGTTCATTTTCCACTGATCTAGATTAACTGAATTCCATGCGTCATTGAACTCTTTTTCGTGTTGCTTTTGCTGTCGCGCGATATGCTTTTGTCGCTGAATATCATAACTCATGGAATCTAACATATCGCTATGACCAGTCAATACTTTTTCACGATGCTCTTTGAACTTGTCCTGGTATGTTTTCTCAAAGAAAGTTGAATTTTTGGTTGATTGATTTGGACTGGACATTTTATTGTAATAAGATGTCAAAGTTTATAATCTATGGATTTATGGATTTATATTTTATTTTTTATTTTACTTATATAAACGTACTTAAAATTTAAAATTGAAATTGATAATAAACTGCATTGTAGTTTGGTAGATTAGATGGTTAACAATAGAATATAATTGTATCTATCAAAGCAACGAGATAACAATACAAGAAACAGTTGTGTGTGTGTAAAAAATATTGTATCTTTTCTATATTTTTCCGAAACTGACAGCAGCTATTATTAAAATGTTATTACCGTCATCTCTCTTCCCGTACAAATTTATTATTCATTATAATTGTAATTTTCCTTTATTAAAATAAATTGTTGGAAAGAAGACTCGAATTGCTTTCTAATTTTCCTTTAAAGATTTTTTATTTGCTGAAAGCTCAACGAAATTTCTGTGGATATATAAGTACTGTATGTACGTATGTACTTGTAACAACCAAAATTTTCAACACAAGATGCCAAGATAAGGTTAAATAATAGTACTCTGATAACAACCACTACTAACAACAAAGTAAATAACGTAAAACCAATATAAAATCGAACAACAATTGTCAATCCGTGCAGTTTTGAACTGTCTAACGTCTAACGTATAAACGTATATCATTTTATATGATTGGACACTATGGTGTTTATTTCTGTCACTAATGTACTAATGTAGGATGCATACTGTGTTTAATGCGTTTCGCTTGGAATACTCAAATTTATATATGATCCGAGCTTTTCCTACCAATAGAACAACTTAAACCTTTCATGACTTTCAAATTCGACAAATTTATACTTTTCTTCTTCTCTTCATTAGTGCACTTCACTTTTGTTGACTTATTTCAAAATCATCTGACGATTAATGACCATAAAGTCACACCATTTCAACTATGGGCTTTAAACAATAAACGTACTGAAAGTTACGTTTGTCAATCTTGTGGATTTGTTCATATAAAATGGGTAGGAAAATGTACATCTTGTCAAGAATGGAATTCTGTAATTGCTCAAAGGCAATCAATATCATCAACTCCACTCTCGCGTCATTTAGGGGTGAAAGTCATGTCTAATCTTAACTCAGGGTTAGAGAATAAGGGATGGTTAGTAGATGGTGGAACTAATAACTCAATTGTGAAGTTAGAATCAATTAATGCCTCTCCAACTTCTTCCCGATTAAAACTGTTTAGTGGTGAAATGGATAGAGTATTAGGTGGAGGTCTAACGAAAGGATCAGTTGTATTATTTTCCGGGGAGCCTGGTGTAGGGAAAAGTACTCTTCTGTTACAACTAGCTTCAGATATTGGAAAAAAATTCAATGGTGCCGTGTATATTTCTGGTGAGGAAAATGCGGAGCAAATCGCTTCTCGTGCCAATAGATTATCTTTGAGTTTAAAGAATCTTTATTTAATATGTGAGACTGATTCTGAGTTTTGTATTGAGAAGGTATTAGAAATGGATTCAATGCCAAATTTGTTGATCGTTGATTCGATTCAAACGATGCGGATTTTGAGTGGTGGAGATGGTAGTGCAGGAGGTGTCACACAAACTCGTGAAAATACTGCTAGATTTGTTCAATTAGCCAAATCAACTGGTATATCTGTATTATTAGTTGGACATGTCACAAAGTCAGGCGATGTTGGTGGACCAAAAGTTTTAGAGCATATGGTTGATACCGTCTTGTCCATGGAAGGTAGCGACAATTCTGATTATCGATTTGTTAGATGTAATAAAAATAGGTATACCATTATTCATTTTTATAAATTTCAACAATATAATGTAAACATAATTCTTTTTAGGTTCGGTGCAGCGACTGAGGTTGCAGTGTTTTCAATGTCTGAAAATGGCATGGAAGATGTTTTAAATCCATCTGAGCTGTTTATATCCAATCAGATTCTAATTCATGGATCTGAAGGATCCGCTGCAACAGTGGTTTTAGAAGGAAGTCGGTGAGTGCATAAGCATAAGTTTTTTATATTTCATCTACTATAATGTTATAAATATGCACTTTGCTAATTCAGTGCGATTTCAGCAGAGATACAATGCTTAGTTGGAATAACTTCCCCTTACCCTAAGTTTAATCCGAAACGAACATCTGATGGATTTCCTGTTTCTCGTCTACTACTCATTTGCGCAGTCATTGAAAAACATCTAAAAGTAACATTAAGTTCAAGGGATGTTTTTGTGAATGTTATAAGTGGGATGAAATTATCAGAACCTTCCGCTGATTTAGCTTTGTGTATTGCCATTATTTCAAGCTTAACCAGTGCTCCTGTAAGACCAGGTGTTGCATTTATTGGAGAAATTGGACTAGGTGGTGAAATACGTGGAGCAAGAAGTATGGAAACTAGAGTCAATGAAGCATCTAAAATTGGTTTTCAATCAGTTGTTATTCCCAGTATCTCCGATTTCACAAACAAGAATCACAATAAGAAAGTTATAACGAATAATATTAAAATAATTCCATGTAAAACATTGAAAGATGCTCTCTCTGTTGCATTTGATGGTGATATTCATTCATTATTACTTCAAACGAAAAGAAAGAATAGTAAAGCTATGTTAGAAGAAGATGAATATAGTTACGAATAAAACTCATCTAGACTAAATAAAAGCGAGAAAATCTCAATTAAATAAAATTTTAATTCTTCAAAACTCTTTTCCATTTAAAATCGAAATAATTAATTTAAAAGTATTAAATTTATATATTGTTTACAATTGACAGCTGTTAACTGTATTTAACATATAATCATCGTAAGTTAGATACACAAAAATTTATATGTACATAACGTTTTGTGGCTCATTCAAATCGAATGAACGCTTTGAGAGTAAAAAACTCTTTTTTATTCAAGGAAGATGTATCATATTCCGTCAAATGAAAATTCAGATATATTATTTGAATCTGCTGAAGTAGTTCTCTCGTAACCATTATTGTAACCAAGCATTGGAGAGAGCATTTCAGGCATTGGTTGCGTAGTATCATTCACTTTTGATTGTCTATTTTCGAGATGTTGACTATAATATTGCTTTGTTTGGTGAAAAAAATTAAATACACTATGTGTACTACTATCGTTTGAAGAATTCATTCGATTATTGGTATAGATTTCGTCGTTCGGTACATCTGATTCACGATGATCCAAGTATCCAACTTGATTGTCCACCGCAGCAGATATGTTGCCTTTACTGCCATTCATTTGGTTTAGTAATATTTCAGCACTGGAATATCTCATCAGGTTAATCAAACAGAAGGAGCAGAAAATATGAGGTATCCATCGTGTAAGTAGCAGCCATGCACCATATTTACAAGCAAGTGTTCTTCGATACGGTTGAGGTAACGCCAAGCCCAGTACAAATACACCACGCAATAAGTAACTGATAACTATTATCAACATAGTTATATTCAAACGAACCAAAAAAGAAATTTCTTTTTCAAATCCTAATTGCACTTTCATCACATATTTTTGCAATCTAATCCCACACCAGAAACAGCCAACACATATCAAAAATATTAAAACTGGTTCAATAATTTCATCTATTACATTGTACGCACTGGATATTGCGTTGAAAAAATCAGATATAAAGTATACTATTGATAAGATGCGAAAAATAATCTTTGTAGAGTCTAACGGTGACTCAGTAAACCACAGCTTTCCATCTTTTTGATTAATTATGTCTGACCAAAGAATTGCAGGTGCAATAATACAAACAGCATATCCACTTACAGCAATCAAATGCATTGAGTATGTAGTTATATAAAGAACGCCATCCCAAGCACAATTCTTCGGTCCACCAACCGCGGCACATGCAACATATAAGGGAATATCAAGGATTGATGTAATTGTCAAGACAACGAAAAAGAATAATTTCGGTTCATCATAGCGTCCCAAATCATACGCAAAATTGTACTTTTTTTTGTTCTGTCGAATTTTGAAGAATTTTATCATGTAATAAGTTGATGTTAACGTTACGGAAGCAAAAAGGAATATGCTTACAATAGCCAAATTGAATGAGGAAAATACGGAATGTTCCATTTTATCCACAATATTTTATGACTGCTCACTCCACACAGCTCAATAATTTAACAAAGCAATTATCAATTTATCAAAATTATGGTAGTGAATGACGAATGGTGAATATTGAATATCTGAATAAAGTTTATAGTACTGTATTATACGGTATAGCTGGTTTTAAGATACTGTAACTTGATCTAACTGAATGAATTTGTGTACTGTGAATATTGTTATAAAATCCCTGAAATCATAAGATGATAGTTGATAAGTTGATAAGATGATACTTTGCTACAGTCTACAGTGCTACAGATTCTACAGCTATCCATCCTTAAATCCTTAAATCCTTTTTTCATCAATTCTACATAATTAATTACAGGGTCTAAGTCATTCAAAAATATTGCGTTGCAGCATTTTGTATCAAGATCTCTTTAGTTGATACATATTGATTAAAATTGTGAATGAATTGATTAATTAATTAACAAATCATGTCAAAAAGTTGTGGAACATAACAGAGAGCCCTCTTAAGCTCTACGCTTTCTTCCTCGATCAGAATAAATAAAATTGTATGCAATGCGATACTCTTCAACATGATACTAAAAATATATGAAAATATGTTGAATGAATATCCCGGATCCCGGTGCTTCTACATAATACTGGTTGGTATATATATAATAAATATACACATTATTATATATAGTTTTAGTTTAGTTTATTACGAATTTTACCGTATCCACCTATATAATTACAACAACCATTTGTTGTGAAGCACTTTAAAGCTTTAAAGCTTTAAAAGGTCTGTAATTTTGACAAAAAGGTCTGTGGTTTGTGGTTTTGGATTTTGGATGATCAAGACGAAATCAAGATAACATATACCATACAACATATAACATAGAATTAAAAATACAATAATGTGGAATTTTTCTAAAACTTATCAATTATGGTTCTGGTTTGCATTATGCTGCTTATTCTTTCAAGATTGTTATTTGTTACTTTCTTTCTCAAAGTCAAATATGATATTCTCTAAAAAGATGGGATGGCAACTATCATCATCACTTAAAAACAGCTATCAAGATTCTATACAAAAGCAGTCTTTATTAGCTGGACAATGGGTGAAGTTTATAGCTGGAGCATCCAATGAAGATATTCCTTTGATCAGAAATTTATGTTTTGTATATGCAATGGTTGGAGTGGATTGTATTGATGTAAGTGCAAACCCTGCGGTATTACATGCAGCTTATGAAGGCATTATTTCAGCAATAAATAATACCAATCGTAGTTCTAAAAGTATTCCACACCTAATGATATCTGTTAATGATGACGAAGATCTTCATTTTAGAAAGGCTTACTTTGATGTCAACCACTGCCCAATAGATTGTAAAAGACCATGTGAGAAAGTATGCCCAGCATTAGCGATTCCGAAATTGGTAAATCCTGGAAATGATCAACAATTCTCAGTAGAAAATAATGATAATATAAATGACAATCATCAAGATCTCTACCCAAATAGCGGGGTAATTATTGAAAAGTGTTACGGTTGTGGTAGATGTATGCCAGTGTGCCCTTATGGTTTAATTGATACCATAACTACATTGTCAGATAGAAATATGATCATTGATCTTATTTCAGCAGGTTTGGTTGATGGAATCGAGATCCATACACAACTTAAAAATTTGGATTCCTTTCAAAAACTTTGGTCAGAGATTGGTTCATCTGTTTTGAGTAATCTAAAAATAATTTCAGTTTCATTTCCAGAAATTAGTGAAAATAAAACATTTCCACAAATTCAATCTTTATTTAATATTATTTCTAACCATGACAGTTGGACTGATTTTGTTGTTAAAAATAATGGTATTAATATATGGCAAACGGATGGTAGACCTATGAGTGGTGATATTGGACGAGGGACTGTCTCCCATTCAGTAAAATTAGCAAATCACATTTTAAATGAAGCCACATCCATGAACCATGGGCTTGGTAAGATTAATTTAACAAAAAGTGTTTTGATAGTAAATGATGACTTGTTCTTGATTCTTAAATCGTTATTTATTCTACATCATCTATATTGACATTTTCATGAAACTTAATTTGCAATAATTTCGTTTATTTTTGTATTATTTATTGTGTGTTTGTTGTTCTTAAATTTTCTTGTAAATTGTACTCTTTTATAAGTACAAATTTTATTAACTAATATAGATAATATTGATTTTAATTCTGGTCGACATTTCGCTCAGTTGGCTGGTGGTACTAATAATTACTCATCACAAGTAGTGGAATCAAGTGGATTATCAGGAAAAAGAGGATTTGGAGGATATGCTTTTGGTGGATATGCGAGAAAAAAATTAGGTCGATATTTAAATGATTTAGAATCATATTGCGCAGGATCAAAAATAGAAGATTACCCAGAAATTCTTGATAAATGCTTACAGTTTGCAAACTCATTATTATTAACAGTCAAACGAAAATCATAATTTGAAAAAATAATAATTGGAACAAATAAATGATGATATTTCATGTACATAAAGTTTATATTAGGGTATTACGATGAGCTTGTGTAATGTTGCCAACCTCATTTATTACTGTGAGTTGTATTTTTTATACAATGTCAAAATTTGAATAATTATCATCCATAGTTACCAAAAATAAATTAACGTTATTTATTGCTGAACGGTATTTCTACTGTGACTGTATAAAGTACAGTCAATCATGATAATTCAACATGAGCTGATATTATTTGTATTATGTCGTCGTTATATTGCATTTCTTGACTAATTATGAAATTTACAAGCAGCATTATTTGGATAATAGTTATTTTAAAAATATAGGAAGTAACTGTAGGAATTAAGTAACAATATCTACTTTTTAGTAACTGAAATTAGAGTTAGTTTGTTGATACAAACATAATATTTTCATAAGATCAAATTAATTTGTAACATAAACTGAGTGCTTTCAACAATTATTAAATATATAATTGGATATTCCGTATTCATCATAACATTCTTAAGAAATTATCAATTACATAAACATTCAATTCATGTCGATTCATATTTTGGATTTAATTGTTAGAAACATTCATCGAGATATTTATTATAAAATATTATTTTTTAGTAGGATCAAATCCCCATTTTTTTCTAAAAGCTTCTTCGATGCTTGTTTGGGCAGGATAAATTTCATAAACAACATCCTCCTCCGCTGATGGATTGATACTTCCAATACTATTCGAATTATAATCATTCTGGCTTGCATCATCATCATCATTCACAGCTGTCTCATTTTCATCAACTTCCACATTCTCACCCGTTTCATAATCATTATTTTCATAATCACCAGTTCCGCCTACTACTCCATTCGATTGATGTTCCTTCAAAATATAACAATTCAAAAGAAAAATTAAATAAAGAGTTACTTTGTTGTAACAACTGTTTTCGCTGTGATGTTGACTCAACCGAGTGTAAAAAACACTTCGAAATGTTATCCAAATCAATATACAGAAAATAAATTGAAAAAGAGAGTTTGTTTCATATTATTTGTTTCATATGAATTTGAATGAGTTTTATAATTTACCATCATAACGTCTTCGCCAAAACGTCCAAAAAGATCTGACTTTTTATCGATCTCCATCACTTCTTTCAAAAGTTCTTTATATTTTTGACGATCAGATCCACTACCAATAACACCATTCAAAAACTCCTCAGCTAACATTCTCTTTTGGAAATTAACTTGTCCAAGAAGATTATTTTTAGCATCAAATGAATTGTGTTGAATTGGTCTATCTAATCGTGCGTCTTCAAGGATCTTTTTAAGACTGGTTGTGCGGCAAAAGTATTTGTAATGTTGACTATATCTTGTCACTATGCCTGTTGTAGATGGAGTAGCAAATAATGCTGCATTAATTTTTTCATCAATATTATTTTCATTGATCCAAAAAGGTGCTTCTTTTTCTAAAGCATTTACTGCCTTTAGATACATTGCTTGTTGTTCATCATATCGCTGTTGGTGATTCAGACGACTTCGAGCCAATTTTTCCCTAAGGATAAAATTAATTAATAAATAAGCGCATCATAACACGATTTATAATTCCATACAATATTAGTCAATTAAGAAGATATCATATTAGTAATAGATATACTAGAATACATACTGGAATCTAATTGCAGCTTGTTCTGTCAATTTCCTCGCTTTTTCTTGCCCTATTAAAGTCTCTTTTCGTTTCTCTCTTAATCTAATTGCCTTTTCTAAGACTATTTTTTGACGGTTTAGCCTACAGCATTAGAAATAAGGGATATAATTACCAGCAATTCTGTTTACATTGTATACGTACAAAAACGGAAATACTTGCGAAAGGAAACTAACTAATACTTACTTCTTCAATTCTTCTGCTTTCTCTTGTTCAAGCTTGTATTCTGCTTGCCATTTTTTTCTTAATTCTGACATCTGTTGTAGTATTAAATAATTCAATAATAATTTGTAAATATTAAATTAAATACAGCAATACATCATTGCAACAGAACATAACCTCCTTCTGATAAGTGGAACGTTGCTTTTCATATTGATTTGTTGGTTGAGTATTCGTCGGATTGGCAGGGATACTGCTTGATAAACTTTTAATGATTGTCTACATTCCAATAATAATATAAAATAATAATTAAAGTTTCAATAACCAATAAACGATAATTTACCTTGGTGAGCTTAACTCTATGTGAGGTCAAATGATTTAGATTAACTTTAATCATTTTCCCAACAACAATTGTACAACCAAAAAATTACCAAAACTTATTAAAATATTAAAATATATTTTTACGATATAATATATATTATATATATATATATATATATATATATATATATACCGGTATATATATATATCAAGTTATATATAATTTTTTTTTGTGGGGGGAGGACTTTCTTTCTGTGACCCCCTGTGTGTGGGGTAAAATGTTTTTACATCGATAAGTTTAATTCTTATTACTTAATTTTCAAAATCTATATATTCGTGCATTCATTCATTTATTTCGTTATAATGTTTTAATGGGGGGTATCAAAGTTAAAAAAGTGGAAAGGTTCCGTCAATCGGCTCTTGTTTAATAATAAAACTTTTTTTTTATCAATGAATGAATGAATGAATTAATTAATAATTAAACGACAGTTTTTATATTATTAACTTTTTATTATAGAGGTATTATAACAACGCGTGTTTTCTCATAATATATTGGAGAAACGGCAATAGGAAGCACAAAACCCCTGGTTTTTTTTTTTTTTTCTGCTGATGAGTAGAAACACTAGAGCTTCCAGCCGTGGGTGTCAGCGCCGTCCCGCCGCGGCGCCGGCGTGATATCCATGTAAATCCCGGTATAAGAAGCACCGGTTCCGGTGATACCCCGGTTTTGGGCGTGGCTAAAGCCGCGCGGCGGTCAATAAAATCCAGCTTTGCTCTATGAAACCGCGCCGCGCGCCGGCCACGGCTGGAAGCTTCCTTACTACACCCCGCAATGATGTTTTTATTATTATAGAAGAATATAAGAATATACTGTACAGTATGAGTTTTAGCTTCTTGTTAGATTACTGGATATGATTTGCTCCATCAATCTATTTAAATTTATTCCTTCTATTTTTTAAAAAGAGAAATCTTATTACTTATTACCTTTTTTCAATATATAAATGTCACATAGTTATATATTTATATTACAAATTACGTCAATCTGCTACTGTAACTTACAATTTCATTTCATCGGGGGACCGATATTTATTCAAGAGTATCTAGTCATCTAACAATTCAAAATAAATTACCGGCATTTAAATACAAAAAAATTTATTGAAATATCGAAATTTCTATAGTATATAGAAAATAACGATATATCCGACTTAAATTAATTAAAGGTTTAGCTCGCTTCATTTGTTATTTGGGTGAGCATACTATCTTGCGATGCATTCGTGGGTATTTAATGTGTTGACTTTGATCATCAGTATAAATGTTTTTATGTATAATGTCAAGGGTGATATTAATAGTCATTTAGATCGATATATTGGACGAGCTCATCAATTGATTGCAACTGCAAATTTAACTTATTGCATAAGTACTTTTGAAGATAAAACTAAGTTTGTGCTGTGCAGACACCATAGATTATCAGATAATATAACAGAACATTGCCATCCTGGTCCTCCAAAGCCAAGAATAGCGTGGCTGATTCGATGTATAGCAACTATTTTAGTTGATGAAGGTTTTCAAATACCTGTGTATATTGTTGGTGGTCCACTTATTAAACGACATGAGATAGTTTTACGTCACTTATCAAACGCAAAATTTAAATATGTTTATATGAACACAGATTATAAAATGAGATCTATATCAAAAGAATTGAAATCTTTTTATTTTCAACCAATTCCAGGATTCTCAGTACATAATTCAAGCGAATTGTTCGAATTATGCAAAGAAGTTATTGGTCTATCAGAATCAAAACGAGTTGCTCAAAGTGAATGTTTGCGTAAAGGTACTGAAATACATGAAAAAGAAATGTCAAGCGGGATGAAGCATTTAGCGATTCAAATGCAAATTTTGAATTGTTCAAAAAATAATGATTCATGCACTTCACCAGCAAACACTACTGATTTGAGATATGCTGTAATAATTGAAGATGATCAATATGTACCTGTAGATGCTTTAATAAGATTGACAGAAACTATTTTAGAGCCGGATCATATTGTAGAACTCTTCTTTTTATGTGATAGTTTTTATTGGCTGAAAGAATTTCGGTAAGTTATGAAACTCTGTGTATCATCATACATAATGATATCTTAGTTCATTATTCAAAATATAAAATCGCAAATTACTCTTATATTCTATTATTATATCGTATTATATTATAAATGTGTGTGATACATTATTGTTATCACAATAATTTTTTGTAACATCATTAAAATATTATTATAATGTTAATATTTTTATATTATTTTTTTAGATTGCCAAAATGGGTAAATCATTCACCTTATTGTTGAGCTTATATTGCGCTGTTTCACTCAGCGCATGTCGGTTACCTCTAGCCTAGTGGTAACCGACATGCGC
>VKHH01006595.1:0-17404 GCA_015144975.1 Epipyxis sp. PR26KG
TGTAGCTTTTTCCTCTTGTCTAGTTGCACCTTTTTGATTTGCTCCGTTAATTTTTATTAATTCATTCATTCATTTTTATTTATATTTTTATTTCAGTTGTTGATTTAATAAAGCCAGTATTTGTATGATAATGAGAGTACGCCCTAGAACCAATTTTCAAGACTGCCCTACAGGCACCTTGCTCATAAAGAGTGATTGGAATTTAAAAAATTTGGGACGTTGTAAAGATGCGGATTGTCAAACTCCAGTTTCGATGTATGAGCAAAAGGACATGTTCACTCAGTATGGCATTCAAACTGAATATTTCCAAGAAGATATTGATAAAGATGATACCAATTCTTCATTGTTGGAGGTGCTAACCAATAAATATAATGAGAAGCAGAAAAAGTTGCTCAGAAAGAAAAAAAGTAATAGTAGGACTACTTCATCAACATCAACAACAACCTTGACAATTGAAAATTGGAAAAGTATAATTGAACAAAAGTTAGTTACTATTGATGGCGAAGTAGTTGTTGATGGTGATATGAAAGGTGAATTTGAGTCTTTTGTAGAATTCGTGAATTGTCGAAAGGAAATTGGAATTCAAACGGCATCTATTCCAATTGAAGTTGCTCCCTTATTATCAGTATCTAAAAGTCCAAAAGGGACAATTAAAGACGAAGGCAACTTTTTGGATTCTGAAAGTAAAAATTCTGAGAGCAAGTTTGTTGAGAGTAAATTAAATGAAGGAAAATATGCAGAGGGCGATGATACAAAAGCAGAATCAAAGAATTCATCAGCGAACCTTGACGTTGATGATAAAACGATCAATACTACGCAGCAATCAGTTAGTCCACAGTTTTCAACTTTTATCGATAAAGTATCTCCTATGATACTGAATATTTTAGCTCGAAACTCAGAAAATAATGGAAATATGAATGACTATTTTGATAATAATAGTAACGGTTTCAGTGAAGATAACAATAATGATAAAATAATTTATTGGAAAACTTTATCAGTTGATTTAGAAAAGAGGAAAGTCGTTTATCCAGATTTTGTTAACGCAAAACATGTGCCTGGGGTAATAACAAAGTGTGCATCAACCAGGAACAAGGAACGAATCTACACCATAGAATATGAAGATGGGAGTATCCTAACGAATGTTAGAGAAGAATATATTAGACTAATTATAGATGATTCTAATTCTTTTGATAACAATAATAAAAAATCTAAAAACAATAAAAATAATAATGTTAATCCTATTGTAGTTTCTCGTTTACAAGAAGGGATTCGTGTTCATGCGAAAATACAAACAAAAAGTGGAGTTATTAAGTATTTACCAGGTCGAATAGTAAAAGCCGGAAGAGGATTATTCGATGTTGAATGTGAAGGAAATCGTGTCGAAAAAGGTTTAACAACTGAAGACTTGTTGATCGGTCTTCAAGAAGGTCAGCAAGTAGAAGCAAGATTGCCCAAAAAGATATCACTTCAATGTACTGGTTTAAGTTGGAATGCAACTGGAAGTACCTTAGCTGCTTCATATGGAAGGAATGATTTACAAGGATGGTGTGATTATCCTGGAGCTATATGCTGTTGGAATATTTTCAGTAAAACATTTTCTGAAGATGCTCCTGATTTTGTTCTTGATCATCCTTCATGTATAATGTGTGTATGTTATCATCCACTTGCTCCAGCCCTGATAGCAGGAGGATCATTTAATGGAGAAGTAATTATTTGGGATCTTACAAATCCCGAACAACCACTTTTAATATCACCTATCATAGATTATTCTCATAAAGATCCAGTGTTAGATCTGAAATGGATGTATGAAAAAGATGAATGGTTATTAGTAAGTGCAGGTGCCGATGGAAAAGTTCTATATTGGTCAATGCAAAATAAACTATCATTCCCTGTCAAAGGTGTATCATTATCAAAAGGTGGTGGAAAAGCTTCACAATCTAAAAGGTATCATTTCTTGAAAATAGTTTAGTTTGTGAAAGAAACGTATCATATTTTTGTTCAAAAATATTTTTAATTTGAAATCGTAATATTTGAATTGTTTATGATATCATTTATTTAGAACATATCCTGTGGCATATGGTGCTACAGTCATGTCATTCTCAAAAGGTTCTATTGGTTCTTCTGCTTCAACTAAACAAAGTCGTCCAAATTGGTTATTAGTTGGTCAAGAAGGGGGCTCCATTGTAAGAGGTCAAGTATCGCGCATAATAAGCGGTCCAAGATTAACCACTGTACGTGTATTAATTCTGTTTGTAAATACGAATTATGAATGAAAGATAATATTTGAATACAAATTATGAAATCTTTTACAGGATTTGCTGAAAACTCTTCCTCCGGTTGAGGATGTGTTCCCTAATATTAAAAAAGGAGATGATACTTTTCACCATTTACCTCATATTGGTGCAGTTACATGTATTGACTGTTCTCCATTTCATAGGTATATGAGAAATCAATACAAATTAAATATTATTTCACTTAAATCACAATATTTTTTAGAAATTTATTCTTGTCATCTGGAAGTGATGGCTCGGTGCGATTGTTCAATATGCTTGATAGAACTCCATTGCGACAATGGGAGCCAACTCCGCCTTCAGGAACTGAAGGTTTGGAATTATTTTTACTATTATTTTATATTCTGAACAACGCACAGATAATTTTTATAATTATTATTATACAATCAAATGTAGTTACTCGAAATTAAGCATTTATTTTTGTGTATTTAGGTGTGAACTCTTTATTTTCTCCAATTAGCGCAGTTCAATTCAGCCCAATTCGCCCATTATTATTTGCTGCAACTTCTTCTGATGGCTTTCTCTATATTTATGATATGTCATCTATTGCATCAACCTTGCCAGTTATTTTAGAAGCTCCATTAAATCCACCTAATTCTTCTATTAAAACTGATAAGACACAAACAAACAAAAGAATTATGGGTAGACATAAATTTTCAAATGATATCAATCGGGTTTGTTTGACAGGTGTTGCATTTAATCACAAACAAAGAGATTTAATTGCAGCTTGTGATTATATGGGAAGAGTACATATCTGGAAGCTAACTTGGAAATTAGCAAATCTTCAAAAAGATGAAATAACCATTTTAAATTCCATGACTGGAAATATTAACTCATCTATGAAGATAAATACTCAGGATGAATTATAAGGATAATGTTTGTTTCTGTTAATTAGATATATTGAATAAACATTTAAATAATCCTTTTTGATAATTACTTACTTAATATTAAACTGTAAGTAAATATACCAAAACACCTTGAAACTTTGTATGTTTGTCTGTGGGAGTATGATAATGCGGCATAATTTTAAAGTAACGTTATCATTATTTACTGCATTGAGTGCAAGACTCGAGTCCACACCGTAACTTAATTATTACGAAACTTCTACTTGCCAGCAGTAATTGCTTCATCTCTGATTAAGCCTTACTTCTTTTAAAGCCTAACAATGTATGTCGGTTTGTGTATTTCAGAGTTAATATAACTTGGAAGATAGGGATATAGGAGAGACAGATATCGTACTTGATATCTCCCGCGGTAGTCTTGTAATTTTTTCCATTTGAGACCTAAATTACCCTAATTCATGGGGGCCTTGAAACGGCAAAAAGTGGGAGAGCAACGTTTACGCTTCAAAACATATAATTTGCATTCATTGCTTCATTCCTTGCAAGGGTTTTATTGTTATTGAAATAGTGCATTTTTACATTAGATTATAATTTTGTTGTAAGCTTATTTAAACATTTGGCACGAAAGCATTTGTGGATTTGTATTTTGTATGAGATATACATATGATATGCTATATGCTATATGCTAGACAAGCAATTTGAACAATTTGGATATAGTAGACAGTATTTAGCATTGTTTTGAAAGTTGTTTAATATATCACCAACTATGAATATATGATATATGATGATTCCATCATTCCATCTTGATGATGTTACAATTGTTCTATTATTAGTTCATCAGCTTATTAGCTTAATAATATATTAAAATCACGATATGGAAGAACTAACCATTCAAATTGATAAAGATGATACTATTCAAGACTCAACTCCAAAATGGAAAAAAGCAGTATTATGTATAATCAACAGTAAACAATTCGAAGATTTTTTTATTCTTATTATATTGATCAATGGAGCCTTCATAGCTTCTTCTGATTACGGCCACGTTGATAACAACAATAATTTAATATCAACAGGATCTGTCGCAAATACAATATTGATTCAAAGCGAGATAATTTTTACAATTTTATTCACATTAGAAATGGTATTAAAATGTATTGCATTTGGTTTTTATGGACCTAATTCATATTTGAGTGACTCTTGGCATTGGTTAGATATGTTGGTAGTATTTTTTGCTCTTTTCTCATATTTACCGGGTATTCCCAACATTAAAGTATTCCGAACTTTCAGAGAATTAAGACCATTAAAATCGCTGAAATCGTTGCCAGGAGTGGCAGCAGTTATAAATGTTATGATTGACTCATTAATTCAGATCAAAGCAATATCATTAGCAATAATATTTTTCTTGATTGGATTTTCAATAATTGGATTACAATTGTTCAATGGCCCTTACTTGCACACACGATGTAGAATGACTCCATTTCCAGTGAATAGCAACTGGACCATTGGATTAAATGCAACAGATTATCGTTGCTTAAATGTTCCAACTTTTAATATTCCATCTGATGAACCAACATGGACTAAACAAACATCACCATGGCATATCCCACAACCAGATTGTTATTGGCCAATCGATGAGTCAGACACTAATGTTTGTGCTCTGAGTGAGTTTACTGGTGACTATAAATGCAGCACTGGTTTCGATGGTAGTTCAAGATGGTGTGGATCAAATTATGATGCTTTTGGTAATGCTCGATTCAATAGTAAAACCGCAAATGAAGAAACATATATTTACAATTTAGGTTTCAATCAAAACAATTTTGACAATTTAGGATACTCCATTTTATTCACACTACAAGTAATGATTGGTAATGGATGGTCAACTCAAATGGAAATGTTAGTGCATACGATAGGATCTGTTCCAATCGCTAGTGCTGGATTCTGTATTTTGATCATATTGTTAGGCTCACTATTTTTATTACAACTGAATATTGCCGTATTTGATTCGATTTTAATAAATCATGAAGTGCAATTGAAGCAATTAGCTCTAAATGCGCAAGAAAATGATGCATTGGATGAATATTATTTGCAAGAAAACCAATCTGATAATTCTTCAACAAAATCTAAAATTTCATTCAAAGATCAGATAATAAACTTCATAAATAGATGGGATAAACCTGATTGTAATTCATTTCGATTAGGTTGTAAATGTTTGTTTTTGCATCCTTTGTTTGGACTATTTTTTACAACATTAATTTTATTGAACATGGGTATCCTTGCTGTGGATCATTATCCTGATAACAATTCATTTACAAGGACAATAGAAGCCATATCCTTCCTTTTAACTATATTTTTTACAATTGAAATGATAGTTGTTATCTTGGGTGTTGGAATTGTTTGTTATTTCAGTGATTTTCTAAATATTTTTGATTTCCTATCTGTGGTCTTTTCATTAGTGGATGTTTGTTTCTCACCTCTACCAGAATATTTTACTCATCAAAATCATCCTGATAATAACTCGTTATCATCATTAAGAGCGTTTCGTTTGCTCCGTTTATTCCGCATTATTCGTTCTCCAACATTTAATAAAATCATTTTCAAAATAGTTGGAGTAATGTACAGTATGTTAAATTTTCTGTTTTTATTGGGTCTGTATGTATTTATTATGGCATCAATTGGTATGCAATTTTTTGCGAATTATTTTCGATTCGATTCTAATGGTTATGTTATTTATTCAATCAATTCATATCAATGGATAAATGCACCTGATCAACCATTAAGTAATTTTGATAATTTTACTTTATCAATATTCACAATATTCCAGTTAATTACTTTGGATAATTGGACAGATATATTATATAACTGTTATCGAGTTTATGGAAGCTTTTCACTTATTTTCCCTCTTTCTATTGTATTAATTGGAAACTTCTTTATTATGAATTTATTCTTAGCTATGTTAATTAATAATTTCACTGACAACAATCAAGAAATAGAAAATTCATCACCTACTAAATCAGACCAAATAAAAATAAATGAAGGAAGCATAATTAGTAAATCTCTTTCAAGAATTTCTGTGTCATTGGATTTTAATGATGTCTATGGATATGATGATAATATTACCTCAAATAACACGAAGTCATTATTCAAATCGACTCCAAACAAAACTAAACAGAAAGCAATTGTTCATAATAAAGATAAAGGTATTGAACCTGATGCTCTATTACCTCCTTATCCTTATCTAATAGATCCCCCTTCTCTGATAAAAACAAACAAATCCTTTACTCCGAATAATAATAATTTATCAAAAATGCAATCAACTCCAAATGCTATTTCATCTCCAACTACATTGATCTCTCTTAGACAAGAGGAACTAGTTGAGGATCCTGATGCTGTTAAAATATCAATACTTTCTGACAACTCTGAAATATATGCTCATATTCGGAATGAATTGCCTTATCTGCCTTATTGTGATCCACTCCCACCATTAAATAACGATGATGTTATTGCATCGGCATCGATTGCTTTCAAAGAATTAAAACATGTTTTAGCAAAAACTGTAACAATCAAATCAGCTGAACATGATTTGATAAATGAGAATGATGTTTTGAAAAATAATGACAAAAACGATTTATGCGCTACTGTACTATTGAATTTCTGTCAATATTGTCGACAAATGGCAGTAAATATTATACATAATCCATTATTTGAGACCACAATAACAGCTTATATCCTTGCTTCATCGATTTCAATATTATATGAAAACCCATTAACTGATCCTAATTCGAAACAAATCCAAGCACTTGGAGTGTTTGATGTGGTAGTCACATCCGTTTTTATTGTCGAAATGATATTAAAGTGGATTGCACTTGGGCTATTTCAAAATAATAAATCATATTTCAGAAATAGTTGGTGTATTTTAGATTTTGTTGTTGTGGTATTCTCTATTGTTGGTTTATTTCCAAATGGAAAAGGTCTTTCATTCTTTAAAGCATTGCGAGTATTGCGTGCTTTAAGACCTCTTCGATTAATTCAACATTTCTCTGGATTACGAGCCATTGTGACTGCTCTCATCACTGCCATTCCTTCCGTTAGTCAGATCGCGTTGGTTTTTGTGATGGTTTATTTCATGTTTGGAGTATTCTTTGTTAGTTTTCTGAAAGGCGATCTTCGTACATGCTCTGGTGATATATTTGATAATGTCATATCTGCCAATAGCTCGTATCTCAGCTTGTTGGTTCATCCTCGAAGTTGGAATGATCTTAGTTATTCTCAGCAGAGTTTGTTTCAGATGAGCAGTCCAATCTACAATGTGACTGGTAATTCTCGTGTTTGTTCATCTGATTGGCCCAATCAACCTTGCTGTCCTCAATTCAGATCGCTGAGCAGCTCTCAACTTCCCACATCACGGGTTATTTGCGAGTGTTGGGGCGGTGAATGGTCGCCATTAACTGACTTTTTGTTTGATAATGTTGGTATAGCAATGTTGACATTATTCGATATGGGAACGTTTGATAATTGGTCAAACACAGCTCATTTGATAGTAAGTTCTCGTGGAATTGACATGCAACCTATCAAATACAGCAATATGGGTTATTACTATGCAATAATAATATTTATGCTAATGGGTGGAGTGTTATTAGTCCAATTATTTATTGGTGCTATCACAGAAAGTTTTCAAAAATGTGAATTAGAATTAGGTGGATTAGCATTTCTCTCACCTGAACAACGAGAATGGATTAACACAAAAAAGATCATATCTGTGATATCTCCTGTTTGGAATTGTGAAAGACCGACTAACAAAATACGCATCATTTGTTTCGATTTAACACAAAATGCTAGATTCGATTTATGTGTGAACACAGCTGTGATATGTCAATGTATTGCATTAGCAATGGTCAGTTTTGGACAATCTGATAATATGGCAAAGGCTATCGATTATATGAACTTAATATTAACAATATTTTTTTCAGTTGAAATGATATTAAAATTAGTCGCACTTGGTTCAGAAGGATATTTCTTTGATACATGGAATAGATTAGATTTTGGGGTTGCTTTAGGTTCCATTGGAGGTTATGTTTACTTGAGTCTCACTGGTAACCGATCATTAATGATAATCAATATTATTCGAGTGTTTAGAATCTTACGATTATTAAGATTGATCAAAGGTATTCCAGTGCTGCAGAAGCTCATCAGTACTATCATATTGACCATTCCAGGTATTGGCAACATTGCTATACTATTGTTCCTGTCCATCTACATCTTCACAGTCATAGCAGTTAATCTCTTCGCGAAAGTTGAATATAATGGATATTATAGTTCAGATTTGAATTTTCGTTCATTTTCGAATGGATTTCTTTCATTTCTAGTGTTGATGACAGCTGAGAATTGGGGTCAGTTTATGATGGATTTATCTAAGAAGCAGTCTGGTTGTGTTGATGATCCATCCTATGATAGTCGATACTGTGGATTCAGCGATCATGAAGGATGTATGCCATTGAATGGATGTGGCAGTTCAGTTGCTATTCCAGTGATGATATTTTATATAATATTAGTAACATTCATTTTGTTGAGTGTTTTTGTTAGTATTATTATTTCTAATTATAAGAATGCTCAAGCAGAAAGCTCAATTAATGTGGATGATTTAAGAAAATTTGCAAGTCATTGGTCAGAATTCGATCCGAAAGCAATAGGATACATAAGAGTTGATACACTCTTTCGATTTGTTGAAACATTATTTTCTCCTCTTGGATTCGAATGTGAAGTATTCTCAAGAAAACAATATTTACGAAGAGTTAAACACATAAAATTACATAGAAATCATAAAGTATTTTTTGTGGAAGTTTTGATTGCATTAAGTGCTGCACATTATGAAAAATCAACCAAAACTAGTGATGATGTTTTATCAAAAACATTTGATATATCATTACGTAGTCGAAATAAAGAAACGAAACGTGCAATATCACATTTAGTAACAAAAGTTGCTCAAAAAGCAGCCAAAACAAGTCAAGGAATTACTCATACAATACAAAAATCAATTAATAATCCCACTTCTTCACTTGTTCAGACATTCAATACAAATCATAACAATGATATTTCTGTAGTACAAGGTGAAAGGACATCATTATCATCTGGTGGAAATACTATTAATAATAATAGTTTTTCTGATAAAACAAATAATACTAATAATTATAATAATAATTTATCAAAAATGATATTATATAATTTTCAATGGATTGTAAATAAATTACAATCAAGTCATTCTCAATATACGGTTGAAGAATACCTTGCAGTTGAATATATTCAAATGGAATATCTCTCATATAAATTCCGTAAAAATCATACATTTCAACGTCCTTCACAATCAATGTATGTGAACTTCTCATCAAAACAAAATAATATTATGAGAAATAAAAAACAATTATTTTATGAGTATTATAATCATGTTCCATATCCAGCATCATTATTAACGAGAATAAATGAACATAAAAATTTGGAAGAAATTGATGTTAATAATAAAATTAATAATAATAATAATAATAATAATGACAATAATAATAATAATAATAATAATAATAATAATATTCAACGATCACTAAGTGGTCCGAATATATCATATTCTTCAGTCCCATCAATAGCAAATTTTGAATCAATAAGCTTTGATGATAATAAAAATATAAAAATAAATTTTTAATATAATAATATGTAATAACAATTATAAATTAATAAATAAATAAAATTTTCTTCATAATAAATATTATTCATTTTATTTTTGATAAATAATGGATTGTTGAAAAAACTCTATATCTGCTGGTCTGATGCAGATTTCTTATTTTTGAGTTCAGTTAGGGTTATGGTTAAAAACTAGAGAAATTTTCCGTATCACACCAGGTCGGTGATTAATGGTCGTTAAAGCATTTTGGGTGCTCTTATTTTAGACGGAAAATACAGGCCTTCCGAATCTTCGTCGAAAATCTTAGCCATGTCTTTATACTTCTTAAAGGCATATAGTATGAACGGTCAAAAAAAATTGATGTACCATTGGCACCGTAATTTAATAATATAGGAAAAAGAATTTAATAAAGATTTGGTGAAGTTGCTAGTACAGTAAGTCTAGTATTTGGTTTTAGATAAGTTACTATTTGTTTTTATTATTACTATGAGATTGATAATTTTATGATCATATACATTATCACATCTTCTGACATCCTGACTATCTACAATATATATATATATATATGATGTATAAAATGTTGAGATGTCATAAAAACCTAATTAATTATTAGTATTCTCTGCCTCTCTACTCTATGCTAAATTTCATCATAAAGAAAGAAAAATAACAAAAAAAATGTATTTTAAGAAAAACAAACTCAACAATAATAAATATAAAAATCACACCATTTTAACAATACCAATAATAGTACTCAGACAGTATATACATATTTCAAGGAAACAAAATATTTTTAGTATCATTCATACAATGTTCCAATCAATTATCTTTAATAAATTAACAAGTAAAGTAACAAACTATATATATAATTTTATAAAACATCTCAAAAAATTATTTGATATAATTATAATTATAAATAATTTGAAGAAAAACATTTTGTATTTTAATTATATATATATTATTTATTGTTAATTGAATTTATCTTATTAATATTATCAAACAATTGATTGGATTATTACAAAAGAGTACTAAAACATCATAATTTACAAGTCATATAATAAATATCAGAACATGACAGTCCATCCCAATGGAAACCGGAACAGATTACTTTTGGGGGCTTTGTTTTTTGCGATTGTTGTTGAGATGTTGAGATCTGGTCAGATCCTGGCTAACATTAAGGAGATATGAGGCATGAAAAATAATTTGTAGTTTTTTCAGGAAAACAAATAAAGAAAGCCCCCAGAACAAATTTCGGAAGTCTTCGAGTCGAAAATTTAGGCACTACCGAGATTTGCATTTTGGTAGGGATTGTGATTTTATAAATAAACTCGAGAATACAAATTCAACGACGGAAAATTTGTACTCTGTAATAAGCTATAATAAGGGTTAAATTCCAAAGTTCCTAATTTTTTGAGTTCGGGGTATCCTCAAGCCCTCAATGCTGAAACCCTTCTTCTTCTTCCCAAGGATCCTGGAATACACAAACAACAAGGATTTTGGTATAAAACAATATAATGCTCAAGTATGTTATTACTAGTTATTAGCAAATCAATTTAAATTGTACCAGAAAGATAAAATATGGATTGAATAATCGAAAATTCAAGGATTATAACAAAGTATAATACAAATTTGTAATCTGTAATAAATTGGGTAAGGGATAATAAGGTCCTGCAATAGAATAATATTGGATGTCAGCATTCAACAGCTATAGAAAAATTGAGGTAAATGGTTCCAAAATGTTGATAATTTTTATGTGAAGTTGTGTGATGAAATTCCTTGTTCGTAGGTCTTTATTACTCGAGGTGATAGAATTCAACTATCTAATATAGACGATTCCTGTTATTTGAATAAATCAGATGATAGTTTAGTCCAAAGAGTGAACACATTGCCTAGAAATGGTTGTATCATAGAATCTCACTTTATTCCAGATATTCCTAATGGACCTTCCGATGTTTATATGTGTGTCTATCTGGATGAGAAACTAGTCACTGATTGTTCCGACATAAAAATGACATGTTTTCTGAATCATAGCGGCAATATTTTTGAAAAAGAACGATTGCTCTTGATTCGACATTCTGCCCTTCGTAAAGTTACATACAAGCGTGTTTTTGATCAATCCTTGTCAGTTTCACAATTTCAAGCATCTAACATGGTTATGTGTAGTCATCCTAGTTGTAGAAACCCATTTTGTGAACGAAAAAATACTTTGATGATTTGCAAGGAAAATGATCGTTGTCATTTCATTTGCAATTTACATTTAGCTGTTGATGAAACAGAATTTTTAGAGATGCAAACTCGACTTCTTTCTTTCTCAAATAATTGCATTTATATTCGTGCAAAAGCACTAATGGCGTGTTTCATGGAGAAAAATTTTATTCTTTCATCATCAAGTAACGAATTGAATTATTCAGTCGATGACGATTGGTCTTGCTGTTATTGCACCACAGCTCAATTACATGAAAAACAATCATTTTTAAGGATAAATTACCAGTATTTCGCCTCTGACTCCACTGCTTCTACTGTGATCATTAAGAAAAATTCCGAAGAAAAGTCAGAATTTAACGACAATAATTCTTTTAATGAGTATAGTTCTAATTCGAAAATTGAATGCAAAGATGACAGCGATATCAAGTATAATGATCACAAACTGTGTGATAATGATTATGAATTTGTGTCTCCACCTGATGCTGCAGTTGAAGCCAATGTTGATCCAACAACTGAACTAAAACAATTACAATGCGTGATAATAAGAGATAAGTCTGCGCCAATGGAAGTAGATGACGATAGTGGCAATTCTAAAGAGTCAGAATCAAAATTGAATCATGAAGAAAAACTTAAAACTTATGAAAATGATTCAAAAAATGTTGAGCTTAATAAAAGCGAAGATAATGATTTAGATAATGGTTCAACGAATATTAATAAGGTGTGGACTCGCATCCTTCAGGAAGGAGAATATTTAAAAGAAGATATTTTGGAGACAATTTTGAAGGTTGTTGAACATATAAAGTTCTCAAATATTGATCCTGAGGAACAGCTATATCTAGACACAAAACAGCACCTGTCCACAATCAATAATGAAAGAAATAATCGAAATAAGAATGCTAATAATACTATTAATGATAACAATAATAACAATAACACCGATCGCAGGGATCAATCAAATGAAGATAATAGAAACTTGATGATTGTAAATTCTGTCGCAAACCGTATTAAATTGCAGGGAGAATATGATGAAAAGATAATTCTAAAGGCTATTATTGAGGTCACTAACAATCTTAGTTATGCAATGAACGAAGCAGAGATGTTCAAATCTACAATGCAATTCTTAAGTAAGTTTAGCCATACTCAAAGCACTAGTGATTCTAAACCAACGGCTAAACGCATTCTCGATAGTTTGACCTCACAGAGTCGTGATAGAGTCAAGTATATAAGAAAAAACTTTATTTCCGAAACGGGAGTTGATGAAACAATTGTAGACAACACAATAGATTCACTCACATTGGATGAGTTGAATAACTTGGATCATGAGTTACTGCAAGGATTAGTTCAATCAATGCAATCGACGGATGGAACAACTACACGAAACAATCAAGAATATGGGCAAAGCACCGCTTCAACGAATTATAAACATAATTACAATAATAATTATAACAATAGTTATAGTAACAATAATTATAATAACAATAATTATAATATCAAGTCATACATACTGGAGCGATCATTACAAGTCAATGTTATTTTCCCAGAAGCTGGTATGGTTGATGCTATTAAAGTTCAGTTAGATCAATATGATAACTACAATCATATTTTAAGAAAGATCTGCGTGAATTGTAGATTTTATCTTGACTCTAATAATCAGTTTTCAGATTCAATCATAATTCTAAGAGTTGACCAAAACGGTTGGTGCGAAGAAATTTGTGAAAATAATAATAATAATAATCCAGATGCTTTAACTATTCTTCATCTGCAAAATGGTGATAGATTGGAAATGAGGCGATTCAGTGTCGGTTTTGTTGGTGGAAAGTTTAGACTGGATTCTATCATTCAAGCTGAAAAATTCAATGAATCTTTGCAACAAAAACTGAAGGTATTATGCGATGATTATGATGGTTACCGTAAGATTCGCGGAGATGGAAATTGCTATTATCGAGCGATAGTATTTGGATTATTGGAAAGTCTTATTGTGACAAATAATCGCGAAGGGTTCCGTGTACTTCATACAAGATTCAGTGATGTCATTTATTCGGATCGTGAATTTTTGAATCAACACCGGCACAAAGAGTTGTTGGAACGTCTACTAAAAGCTGCAGGTAAATGATATTATATTATATGAATTATTCTCAATTTTCGCATAAATATTTACTTTTATTTTGATCTTATCATTTGTTCCCATTATAGATGAAGAAATATGGTTTACCACTTTAGAATTGGAAAAGGATATTTTGAATCCAAATAATCATTTTGACGATATTTTAATTAGAAGTTGTAAAAAGCTGGTTTATAAGACTATCGTAGATAAAGAAAACGAAATTTATAACGGCTTATCAATTAAAGATGCGATAACACTATCTAATCCGGACATCAGGTATACCTGCTACCATTAAAAATCCCCCTACTAGGACCTTTCAATAAAAAATTAAAAAATTCCCCTAATAGCATTTTTCTTATATTCAGCAATATTGCTTATATTTTTATTATGATTATAATTTACAGATCTGTACGTGAGTTTTGTAATGAATATGTGATGAAAATGGATGTTTGTGCTGAAGGGGTTCATGTCAATTTAGGATTTTTACCATCTCTTCTTCAATGCAATTGTCGCATTGTGATTCTTCCACGTGAGTCCTATTATCGAGTATCAGTCTTGGAAAATCTTCTGTCTGATGGTAAAACGGCGTTATGCGATATTGATTTACTATTAAGACCTGGTCATTATGATTTATTATATGAGCGATATGATAAAAAAACAAGTACAAATCCAACTGAAATAAGTATCACAGATAGTAATGAAGTTGACCAAGTTGAACCTATCATCGAAATCAAAGAAAATGTAGACGATGTTGTTCAAATTCCAGTTGATTATAATATTATTCCTGTGGACCAAAACCCTTTATGCGACAATTCGGATCTAAATAATGAGTATCATATGGAAAATAAACCAATAATTGAAACTCCAACACGGGCAGAAGTGGTGGATGATGATCTAAGAAATGATCAACAATCACAAAATTCCTTAGATGACCCATCATTACACAGTAACAATGATAATGTTATCGTTGTTAATGTTGATAACAGCTCCAGTGATAATAAAATCATAATCAATGTTGACGAAAATAATTCTAATATGCCTATTAATATTGACCACCTCGATCATCATAATATCTCTAGCAACTCTAACAACGCGAAGCAAGAAGATACTATCAAAAGTCAAGGAGTTGATGATTCATTATTAATAATGACTCCTCCCGAAGATCAGATTTGTAATTTGTTTGGGTTTCCTAAAGAAATCGCTAAAAGGCTTTTACTACAATCTTCATCACATACTGTTGAATCAGCTACAGAATATTACTTCAATAATCAAGAATATTTTGATGATCTTGTCACTAAATATAATATTGCTATTGTTGAGAATAGTAAACCAGTTAATGATAACAATAACAGAAGCATGTATAATCATGGATTAATTAATAACAGTTCAATTAATGATCGCTATTTAGATAATCAAAGTAATAATAATTACAATAATCAAAGAAATCAGTCCACTTCTCAACATTCACAATCCTCAGTGTCACACAATTCTTATCAACAAACTACTAATACTAGCTTGGGTAATAATAGCAATAACATCAATATTACTGATTATGTGTTTACAGCGGATGAAAATTGTGTATTATCCCAACACATTTATAAGCTGGAGGTTTATGCTAAGAATAGCTGGAAAGAAAAGGTTATTCCAAAAATTAAAGAGCTAAGAAAAATGGGCATTTCGTTACATGATATTTTATCATCTAATCCTAATGATCGCGAGTCACTTGAAGAAATGATTAATAAGATAATGGAAGCGAATAATAATCACAAATCAAATAATCAAATTATATCGAATATGAATGCTGAAAATAATGTCAAATTGCCATCAGATGCCAACAACAGCGATCCACTGGCTGATTTACCTTTACATTCTCGTACTCTTTTAGAACAAGCACAATTAAAATTTCCGAATCGACCATGGAAATCATCTTTATTACCTATTATACCTAATCTATGTTATGAAGGATATTTGATAACCGATATAATAGAAGCAATATGTTATCATTATGCAAACTCTGAGATTCAAATAAAATATCAAATATCAAAAAATAATAATGAAAAAAATATCTCCATTGAGACTGCTAATCACAATAGTAATAATAGTAATAACAGTAATAATATTAGCCTTCCTCAGACAGCTAATACTCCATCCAGCATGAAAGATTCATATGAATTTTCAGAACAAGAGATTCATCTGTTAAATACTTATAAAACAATTTATCATACAAAGCCATGGGCATCGTTAAGACCAATAATATCACGCTTACGTCAACAAGGTTATGCTTTTGATGATATTTTATCTGCGATTAAATTTGACAATAAGACAACAGAAGATGAAATATTATCCATAATTCTACCAAAAGTCGTTTTAAATAATGATATTCTTAAAATGAAGGAGCGAAGTTTTGAAATTTTCTCAAATAATAATAATAGTAATAATAATAGTAATAATAATAATGCTACTCAAAATAATTATAGTTCTTTAAACTTTTCAATAAAATTTCAGCGATTTTTTGTGCTGAATTCACCCGTCTCATATAATCTCATGACAGAAGAGTTAATGCAATCATTATATTGTGATTTGCATTTTTCTTGGGAGATTATATCAGATGCGATTATTCATTATTGTCGGAATATTCGAAGTGTTTGTAAATATTATTGTTATGTTATAAGAGGAGAGGCATCAAGCTTTAGAATTGCTCAAGGTACTGACGATCGATTTGATATAACAGGAGATAATACATTAAAGCGGTTGATATTATACATGGATGAGATGAAATATGATAGACAATGCGTTCTTGATGCTATCGTCTATGATTGGTGTATGAATGATGAAGATATAATTGATGTATTCGAATCGAAATTAAATGATAATAATGATGACGATGATAATAACGATAATGATAATAACAATAATAATAGTGGATTATACTCCATAACTTCATTTCCTAGTAATTCATATGCGCGAATAGTTTCTTCGATGAATTCTACCAAAACTATGATCAAAGTTGAGAAGAAAATCAAGAAAATGAGCAGAGAAATTCTTATGCTAACTCTGAAAACACATAATTTGTATAAAGAGCATATGTCAGGAGTCGCCACAAAAAAGCTCAGAGAATGTGTACAAGATCTCGTCAAACGAGGAATTATTCCATTATCATATTTTAATAATAATAAAAATTATAACTGATCAATGACAGATGGTAGGATGTATCATTTTTAAATAATAATAATAATAATAATAATAATAATAATAATAATAATAATAATAATAATAATAATAATAACAAAAATAATAA
>VKHH01006596.1:0-17395 GCA_015144975.1 Epipyxis sp. PR26KG
TAATAATAATATAATAATAATATAATAATAATATAATAATAATATAATAATAATATAATAATAATATAATAATAATATAATAATAATAATGAATATTTTTTATATCAGAAAACAGTTGACTTTATCTTCATAATAATTATAATTATTATCTGATTTGTATTCAAGAGTTTATTATGCATTTCTATAAATATATATTTTTTGTATCATTTCAAAAAGTCAATTATTATTATAAGTAATATTAAATAATTTCTTAACAATAATTATATTTTATATGAAATAAATTAATATTATCTACAAAAAATAATGTTCATTAAATTTTGTAATAATTATAATAAAATGTATAATTTCCAAATACCCTTGAGTACTATTCTATTTATTTATTAATATACTCTTTAATTTTTTTAAATAATAATAATAGTAAGATACGGTATATACTTAAATACTTGAAAACATATAATATTTAATAATTATTTAAATTCAAATTTGGATAATAATTTCCAAAAATTCTAGAAAAATCATCTTATTAATTATAATTAAAGCAATGTTTGGATGATTAAATTGTAAGGAAAATATGCAAGTACAGTACAGTAAATTAGCTTATTTTATTATATATAATATCATAAATAATATTATATGTAATCAAAATGCTACATTTTAATTTATATTAAAAATTATTTATATTTAAAAATTAATATATTATAATTATTTAAGCCATAATAATAGAATATTTAAGACACAAACAATATATAATCGTCATGTTTCATATGATCGATTATTTATTATTTTAGATTTACAAATTTATAATGCCATTTTATCATTTATTATCATCACAGACAATTACGACAATTCTGATTGATAATAAAATATAAAATTTAATAATCTATATAAATATAATTTTTTTTAAATAAATAAACAAATAATATATTACAAAAAAATTCTGATTGTTGATTACAAGATTTAATATTATTATAATAACAATAATAATAATTTTAATTAAGATATTTTTATGTTGATTTAATTTTCCAATGTTGAGAAAATATTTTCGTTATTATTATTGTTATTATTATTTTCATTATTATTATCATTAACTGGAACAATTTTGTTTATATGATTATGATTATTGTTTGTGATACTATTATTAACTATTATTTTTGTTTGATTATTATTATTATTATTATTTGATTCTATATCATATTCTTTACAATCAACTGAATTCATATCTTTATATTTCTCAGCTGATGAAGTAAAAAGAAACTGTAGCGAAGAAAAAGCAGATATGAAATTATTATTTGGTGTATGTGAGATTAAACGAGATTGAGATTGTAAATTATGAGATGAATGATCAGCGATGGAAGAATCAATTGTACAATTTTTATTTCTTTTCAATATATCATATTTTGCAAATGTGGATGGACCACCTTGTGTTCTTAAATCTTCCACAATAATTTCAATTTTATGTACATATATCATATAAAAATGAAGCCAGTTTCGTAGTTCGCATAATAATCGCATTACTACGATCCAGGAGAAAATGAAAACTGCCAAAACACTCCTAGTAAATGTTTGTTTCTCTGATAATTGTGAACCATTGAGATCAGGATTATTTAGTTTATCTGATACTTCAAAAGAGGCTGCAGCCATACCAGTATAATGCATACCACAAACAGCACATGCCATGATAAATGTGGCAGAAATACGCAATGATTCTCTTTTAGGATATAATGATAATAAACGAAATAATATCCAAAAAGCAAAAGTCGAAGCCGTAATACCTATCATTATCGATAACGGAAAAAGACGATGATTCCATCTGATGTTTCCATGAAAAATCATATTATTCATACTTATTCCATACATTAAATTGGCACCCACACCAGCCATGATACCTCCAACTACAAGATGTTGAAGTTCTTTTGTAGCGCTAAAAAGAAGTATTTGACGAGTTGTAATACTACGAACTTGTTTCATTGAAAAAGTTGCAGCATTTTGAACAAATAATCGCACAATCTCGTCTTTACTTTTGGCAAATACAACATCACGTGAACTTATCCACAAACCAATATATGCAAAGAAAACAGCACTGCCAAAGGAAGCAATCACCACTGACACGTTAAAATAAAGCGACTCCACTTGGTTTGTTATGGGGTTTGTTAAAATTAATGAATGAATAGCAACGAAATACATTCCCCATATAGCAACGCCACCCAAAGAACAAGAGGTTAAGATCAAAGTTATTTGTTTCTTGAAGTTTGTAGATGGACAGTCTTTTTTATCAAGTCTGACATGTTCACACAATGATACAGCAATATATGAGCCAACAAATGCAATGGCAAATGACAACAGAATAATGTATGGATTATATTTGACCTTGTAAAGCATTTGATACCAAAACTACTTGATTCTGTAATACACTGTACTATTTTATATTTTATTAAGAGAACAACTATACACAAGAAATAATTATTAATTACCGGTAATCACCATTGTGTTTAGTTTGAATGTACAGTAGTAAAATATTATAACTTTAATTTGTGTGGAATTATGAGGAGTTGTTATTTATATATTTATATATATATATAAAATATCAAAACAACAAAAAAGAGCAACGTCGCAACATCGTCCCACAAATGAATGAATGAATGAAAATTAATTGTTGAATATTCTTATTATTGATAAACGAGAAGAGGAAAAAGCTAAAAACATAAAAAGATAAAAGGTTTTGTCAAAAAGTGTCAAAAGCTACAATATTTTAAATTGCAAAACACTTCTGTCAATTAATAAATTAAAACACCAACAACCGAAACCGAAATACGAAATGGAAATGATTCTTTAAATCTGGATTGAAAATGAGCAACTAGGCTTACCATTTGCCACGCGTCTTGGACACCAAGTGTACTTTAAAAACTTGAAGAACAGCAGTCATTATCCTTTAGCCAAGAAAACCAGAAGGCACCAATAAAAATATATAATTTTATAATTTTTAAACCTTTCTGGTAATAATTATTGTATACTACATGCAGCAATGCAGTACAGAAAGTAAAAAATATTGAAATTCTTTCTTACCAAATTGAGAAAGAATTTAGAGTCAAAGTCAGCAGCAATATCAACTTTCATGACGTAACGCTTGAAGAGTTAGCAACACTTCCAGATCGAGATTTAGATATCTATTTCGAAATCACAACAATACCTGAAACGCTGGAACTACAATAACAATAATTTCTTTCTAAGGCAGAAATTTGTTGAAGAGTAACAGTACCTTTTCCTAATTCTTCTTGCGTTTATGAAATACATCTATTTTGAAGCACCATCAATTCCCTTTTTCTAATTAACAATTATTTTGCCCATAGACTCATTTCATTCACGTTGTTTCATTGTAAATTCCAGTCAAGCTGGTAAGAAATTTATTTTGTTGTATTACAATTTCTTCTTACCGTGCAAGTATTACTGTTTTTTGTTTCGTGCTAGTTTTGATTATGAATATCTTGTTTTAACAAATAATAATGCCATTTGTTTATATACAGCGAGCAATTATGTTAACTTTAATGAGCTTACTACAGTATAATTTGATGTTTTAGTGTTCAGCCATTCTTTCCTGTTAAATTTAATTCGATCGAATAGAATTTCACAATATTCTATTTTTCTATTCAGTATTAATATCACCATTCATTGCTGAAAAATATTTTCCTAAAAACTAGTATCATTTTCATTTTTCGTAGGTACATAGTTTGGTCATTATGTTATATCTAAACCAAATCATATCAGGGTTGTTGTGGGTTATTTTTATGATGTTAATGATTGGCTAATTATCAACAGTAAGAGTTTTACATTATTTTGGTGCATTTCAATTTAAATTATTAACTCCGATAATTATTGGTGTGTTGATGTCAATTATTGTTGCTTCCTTTATACGACTCGGGACTCAATTTTTCAAATAATACTCTTATGAAACATTTTAATAAAGATATTTCATATTGCTAAGTCTCTAATTGTTTAGCCTGAATGAGCTAAAGTATGAACAAGAGTATTACTTCATTGAGAAAAATGATTCGATATTAATTCAAGTTTTTATTACAAATCTTTTCGATTTTAGTTTTCAATTATGATACTAATCTCTTTGTTATAATTATTCTGTTCTATTTGTTATTTTGACGTTAGACGAAAGAGAATATAATATATACGGTAGTAAACGATAATATATTTTCGTACTACAATACAAACGGATAATTTTGTTATAACCAACCCTTATTCTTTTAATATTACCAATCAAATTTATTGTATAAATAAGTCTACCATTACTTCTAGATAATATTTATAGTTCAACCTATGCAAATTATATATAATATTATCACTTGACCTAATTCAATCATATATTATTATAGTGTTACCCCTTACATCATACAGGGTTCGTGGTTACGAAACACTTTGTTTTTATATCTGAGATATTTTTTATGAGGTGTTTTGATATCACCATAATAATATCATCAATAAAGACTAAGCTTAATTGAACCTCATAAAAATTCTTCCCATCTTTTTTTTTATTTACCACTTGTATAATACTCGCAATAATAATAAACGATTGTCTAATAATCTAAAAGCTCTGATCAGATAATCAACAAAAGCAATCAAATGAACATTAAATTTCCATCGTTTGAAAATAAAAATCTAACTAAGAAATTACAATCACAGAAACGTTCTGAGTTCTTTTAAATACAGAATTAACCACTATCTAAACAATACATACATTATATAACTTCTTTTGATATATATATACCGTAATGAATTACTGTGTATGATATGCGATTCGTAACAACAAAACATATAAAATTTATATAAAATTATCAGTACCAACTATTTGTTTTTCATTAATCTATTATTTATGATATAAATTTATAATGTCATTATCTTTCATTAACAATAACAACTCTGCTTGAGAAAATGTTATTATAATAGTATAACATAATTCTTAATGGTCTTATATTTCAAGAAAGAAGATATAAAATATATAAGTGTCCGAAAATTGCCACCAATCAATGGGGAAAAACAATAAGACAATTAGAATTAATAGCAATATTTGTGTCTGTTATTATTACTATCAATTAATTCTCTTCATCTGACAGACACTCTGAAAATGAAAGTATTTTTTCATCATCATTATTATTAATAGGAACAATTTTATTTGTATGAATGTGACTATTACATGTGGTACCATTGACCGTGTTTGATTGAATATTCGATTCAATATCATTTTCTTTTTCAGATATTATATCTTTGTATTTATCAGCTGGTTTGAAGGTAATTAAAGAAAAGCGATATTGTGAAGAAACTGTTGATATAAGACCAGGCAAATTAGTGTTACTTGGTCCACGTGAGATTAGACGCGATTGAGACTGTAAATTATGAGAAGAATGACCCTCGATAGAAGAATCTATTGTACAATTTTTATCTCTTTTCAATATATCATATTTTGCAAAAGTAACTGTATCTATTAATGGACCACATTCTGCTCTAATATCTTCCATAATAATTTCAATTTTATTTATATATATCATATGAAAATGAAGCCAGTTTCGCAGTTCGCATAATAATCGCATGACTACGATCCAGGAGAAAATGAAAACTACCAAAACACTCCTAGTAAATGCTTCTTTTTTTGATAATTGTGAGTGTTCGATCGTGTACTGAGTAAGTTCATCTGTTATTTCAAAAGAAGCTGCAGCCATACCAGTATAATGCATACCACAAACAGCACATGCCATAATAAATGAGGCGGAAACACGCAATGACTCTCTTTTAGGATATAATGATAATAAACGGAACAAAATCCAAAACGCAGCAATAGCCGCCACAATAGCTATAATTACCGAAACCGCAACAAGACTTATATTCCATCTGATTTTACCATGAAAAACCATTGCTTCCATACCCAAATAGTGCATAACACATACTCCTGCACCTGCGATGATACCTCCAACAATAAGATGTTGAAGTTCTTTTGTCACACTGTAAAGAAGTACTTGATGAGTTGTTATACTACGAACTTGTTTCATTGAAAAAGTTGCAGCATTTTGAACAAATAATCGCACAATCTCATCTTTACTTTTGGCAAATACAACATCACGTGAACTTATCCCCAAACCAATATATGCAAAGAGTACAACAACAATCAATGAAATAAAGTTCAACCATTTGTCAAACTTAAAAGACTCAACATGATTTGTTATGGGGTTTGTTAAAATTAATGAACCAATACCGACAAAATGCATTCCCCATATAGCAACGCCACCCAAAGAACAAGAGGTTAAGATCAAAGTTATTTGTTTCTTGAAGTTTGTAGATGGACAGTCTTTTTTACCAAGTCTGATATGTTCACACAATGAAACAGCAATATATGAGCCAACAAATGCAATGGCAAATGACAGCAGAATAATGTATGGATTGCATTTGACCTTGTAAAGCATGTTACTTTTTTATATTCCTTGTCTATCAATCTTTTAATGAAATAATAACACGTTTACACAATTCCACAAGACGTTATAAAGTTAACCTGCTGAGAGAGGGGTGTAACAAAACGGAACTTTTCTTTAATGAACGAATGAATAAATAGGAAATAACAAGCGTATGATGAATTAATGAATGAATAATGAACGCAAATTAATATTTTAGCATTAGAGCATGTTTTCAGCTCTTTCTTCTTGTTTATATTTATTGATGCGATTTGCTCAGCTAATTTTTAATAATTCATTCATTCAGTAAGTCTAATAAGACCAACAAGCTGGAAAACCTAACAGAGAGCCAGCCCTCTTTAGCTCTAGCTTCTTCAACTCAATCATTCGAAAAATATATAAGAGATAACGAGCAATAAAAGGAAAAACGGAGATCGAGAATGGGATGTGGGATGTGAACGTTACTTGTTATTATTTTTTATTCGGTCAGAATTATGCCATGGCCATCAAACAAAACAATTACGCAGCATAAGGCCAATTTAATTTTACTGTTGTATATCTACCCCCTTCTTCCACGTTTAGGATCCCGTCTTGAATTCGATCTAGTTTATTGCTTGTTATAACAACTATAAAGTTTAATCCCAATAAATAAGCTTTTTTTCAAAGTGTAATTGAGTTTTGTTTTTAAGAGAAAATTCAACATTAAAACAAAAAATACCCTAAATGTAATAATCGTAAGTTCAATTAAATTTAAGAATAAAAGTTTCTATGTTACAGTACTATTATTATCATGACTACTATTATTGTTATATTGCCGTTCATATTCAGCAAAAGCATTAAGTAATGCGGTCATAGATCGTTTTTTCAAAGATTGAGTCTCATTTATTTGATCTTTGCATAGTTTCAATTCATTGTGAGCAGATCTATATGTTTTCTTACTAGTATCTAATAAAACTTGTAATGATAGTAATTTCTCATTTAAAATCATATTATTTTTATTATTTTTATTATCAGTATCATTATTATTATTGTTATCGTTATTATAAATAATATGATTTATATCATTGATTTGTTTTTCATAATCATCAATAAATCCTTTTTGATTATTTAAGAGTGTCACAATATCTTTTTGACGTAATTTATTACTTGCTAATGCTTCTTTTAATTCTTCATAAGAATCATTTAATTTTTTTCCATCATTTTCTTTAAAATATTCGAAATGAAATGCACGATTTGATTCATTTATTTTAGGTAATATATTATTATTTAATGGTAATGGTATTCCATTCATATCAACATCAAATTTTATTTTTTCATCCATACTATCATTTTTAATTTTTATTGAATCATTTTCACGATAACCGTCGATATTATCTGAACTATTCCCTTGTATTATATTCATATTTTCAATTTTTGCTGGTAATAAATCCGAGAGTTTATCAAGATAAGGTGTATTGTGTGCCAAAATAGTATTTCTTAAAGTAGTAATAACTACATTTTGATCATAATTACATGCAGCATATAATGAATTTTTCAGTATTCCTAATAATAAATTAACATGTGATAATGATTGAATATCAATTAATCCATCAGGTATAGATAAATCATCCTTAACCATATGTGATTCAATTATATTTATGTTTTGATTTTGTTGTTTTTCATCACTATTATTGAGTCCCATAGGGTTAGGTGGATTATGTAATACCATATTATAACATTGTTTATATGTTTTAAATTTTTGATGTTTTGTTAATTCTGGTAGAAAAGTATTTCCAGGATTTATATCATAATTATTTATTATAGATCCTTTCATTAAAAGATCTTTCATAACTAATTCTTTTTTTAATAAGTCGATTTGTTGGATATATTTCGATGAAACTGCAGCAGAATTAATATCTTTACTAACTAAACTATTTCGAACAGGATGAGTTTCTATATTCTTCATTCTGGCTGCAAATCGAAGAGTTGATAACGTTTCCCATAAATGTTGTTGATTGGGCCATATGCATGCAATCATATAAGTGTTACAATTTCCACCTAAAGAATCTTTTAAAAGATAAGTTAATTTTGATTGACGAAATGGAATATGATCTCGTTTTGATTGTGTTAACGCAATGACAACTTGTTCTAAATAAGATAAACTGCGATTAATATGATTCGCTTCTTTTTGAACAGTTCCTGTTGAACCGGTTTTAGAGGTACGTTCACTTCCTAGAATGATGATAAAAATAATTGTGATTATTAAAAAATAATCCAAAATTAATTACGATAATAATCATACCTGCTAAATCAACAAGATGCAATTTACTTTGAGTAACTTCAGGATCATCTTTTGGATTTTCTTCTTGTTGTGGTTTCGTTCGAGTTACATAAAATATGTAAACAACATGAGAACGACTAGATTTACGATTCAGTTGATGCTCAGCAACTGCTCTATTCGCTTGTGCTTCATATAATAAATTCAATGCTTCCTCTTCAGTTGTTATCGGTAATACATGTAATCCAGGTATAATCACTCCATTCACTGTATCAACGATAGTAAGCTTTGGCTTTTTCATATTAACATTATTATTATGAATTGAAGGAATATTTTCTAACAATAGATCAGTTAAATTTTCATTATATAACTCTAATATTGAGAGTCGAATTGAGATGTCATCAGCAATTTTATTAATTCGCTCAAATATATATGAAGCGACACGAATACATATTCCACTTTGAGAATTGATATAATTTTCAGTATTATTTGCTGGTCCAGTCATAGTATAAGTTTTACCAGCTGTAAACAAAGGTAACAGTTTGGGTTGAAATATATAAACCAATAACAAACAAATACAAATAAAACAATACCTCCAGTTTGTCCATATGCAAAAATACATCCATTATATCCTTCCAAGACTTGATCGACAATTGGTTGTGTACAAGAACAAAAAACTGATGATTGATCAGAAGATTCATCAAATATTTTATCGAAATTAAATTCATGTTTTGTGTTTGAGGCAATTAATTCAATACAGTTGTTATTATTCTCATTACTATTATCACTACTTGTGAAGCTAAGACCTTGAAGTTTATTACTAGTTTCTTCTGGTCGAAAACGAATACCCACTGTTATTCTAGGCATTTGTGGTCCAATTTACGTCAAAGGTAGAACCAAAATATGATATTTATCTTGCTTTTCCACAAATTCAATGGAGAGTATGTATATGAACAGGAAGAACCGTACTCATAAACTCATACTAACTTAAATTATGCTCAACAAATCAAGATTTTTTGTAATTATTATTTTTAATCAATTTTTAAAAATTATTTTAGATGAGCTGTAATAATAAGTTAATTGCCATTGAAATAATGGAGCTAATAAATTTAAATATGAACTAATACAGTAATATAATAAATAGTATTGATGTATTGATGTATTGAGTATTGATGTATTGAGTATTGATCTATTGATATCTCAATTGATAATAAATAACTAATGAATATTTTTCCACTTAACCAAAATTTAGTTTGATTTTATAATGCATGATGATTGATATATCTACTGTAGGACTATGCTGTTTCATTCGTCTATGGAGCTATTGTGTTATATTATAATATTGCTCTTATATATTTGTTGGTGTTTTTTGTTGGTGTTGTTTCAGTTTCGGATTTAAAACCCCCTAAAATAATCTAAAAAAAATAACTTTAATCTAACGTTATAATATCCAAATAAAACTTAAAAACTACTGTATACTGTAGTGGTAACACGAAAGTATCATTGTCATTATTCTATTCTTCGAAAAGCACAACAAATATGAGTAACTTTGAAGAAACAAATGGAAATTATGACGAAGATATAAATATCAGCTTGACGGAAGAAGATGTTTCATTTTATTTAAGTTGGATGATTCATAAGCAACTTACATTAGAGTTTCCTGATATAGAGAATTATATTATTTCAGTATGGAAGCAAGTGAAACAATCATTTCATACATATCGATGCATACAAAGCCTATCGTTTTTGGAACCAAAAGTTCATAAATTTTCAATCTATCAACATATGATAAATGATTTCACAGAAAATCCAGAATCTTTTTGTGTTGCTGATATCGGTTGCTGTTTCGGTCAAGATATTAGAAAAATGATTTTAGATGGTATAGAAAGCAGAAAGATCCATGCTATTGATATTCATGATGGTTATTGGAATGCAGGAAAAATATTATATAAAGACATTGATGAAGACTCTGATGATAATACTCTAAATTATATCTCTGATAACCATATTATATCAACGAAAAGTATGCTAAATGGAGTAAATGAATTGTTTTGTGATATGGCTTCCTCAACTTCATATTATACTATTGAATCTTTGCATAATTCGTTTGATTATATTCTTTGTCAATCAGTATTTCATGTATTATCATATAATCAATCATGTAATCTCATTCAAAAAATCAATAATATTCTTAAGCCAGGAGGAACAGTATTTGGATCTTGTGTGGGTGGGAAAACAGCTTGTGAATGGGCATTCACTCCTAATGGCCAAGAAAAAAGATTCTTACATTCAGTTGAAAGTTTACAATCATTATTTGTGCAGTTCAATTTTATTGATATAAAAATTTATGAAAGTGCCCGAGGGAATATGAAATTGAGATATTCGACTGATAAACAAGAAGAATGGTCGAATAAAACAAGACTTGAATTTTCTGCTCGTAAATTATAGCAGTTATAAAGACTCTTCTATTAGTTAATATGAATAAAATTTGTGATTTTCAACAACTCATTTATTTTAGATAATATTGTGACAATTGATAATAGCATGTATAATTTCTTCAAATCAATGTTTACTTCCAATAATTATATTATTGTATTTTTTAGTTATGTTTTCAATAATGTCACTTTTATTCAACAAATAGAACCGAAATGATACTTTTGACCAAAATCTGGAACGTCATCTTGAATATGATCACCATCTCCCAATTTTTGGAGACCAGATGTGAAGCTTTAAAAACTTGAACAGGCATCCTTTCATTCATCAAACATCGAAATTAATAACATTTTTATTCATTCCCCGTGTAAAAACGGTGCTACTTTGTATCTCGAAATTATTAAGCTCTAAAGTATTCTGATCGAAATTAGTTAGCTCTAAAATAATTTGATCCCTGGGTTCATTCATTCATTCATTTTATAAAACAAATTCTAACTTTTTATTCAAACACAGTTAAAGTTTCCAAGCAGTCAGGGTTTATATATACAGTTTATGGCTTATGTACTTAGGACTTTGTTAAAAAGAGTTGTTAGAAATTTCATTGCAATTGTTAATCATTTTATTTTGTAGGAATACAATATGTACAAGTTTCGGTAACTGTAGGAATAAAGTTTCGGTTTAAAGTTACACAATACACAAGTTACGAACCAGGATATAGTGATGTCGAGATCATCGGATAATGTGATATTTCTAGGAGTTGTTAGATTCTCCAAACCGCAAACATCCGTAGTTGTTGCAGCTCGTTCGCATTCAGCATCTGGTGATTATGATAAGAGCAACATCAAAATGGTTTTGGACCAACCAAATTTCAATATATCCAATGGAAGGCATTATAACTTTTTTGTCCAATCATATGCATGGCATTTGTTTTCAGGTTTATTTCTTTCAATATTTTTTTTACATAATATTATTTTGAAAACACACTGTGTGCTTTGAAAGATAAGTTCGGACTGATTTATGTGTTGGTTTGCCAAGCAACTTATCCACATCGATGTGCTCAATTATGTTTGGAAGAATTTCAACGTTCGGTAAAATAAAAATTCATAAGTTTCAAAAATTTCACTAACTATTAAGTTTATTTATTATTGTTACTGTAAATTATTTTTAGTTCACAACAAAATTTGGGGAAAAGGGAGTATCTGCTTCGGAAGGTTCTTTGACAAATCCAGCGGGAAATATGCTATTGAAAATATGCCAAAAGTACGATGATGTAAATGGAATTGATAAACTGGCAAATGTAACAAACAAAGTTGAATCAGTTAAACTAGTGATGCAAGAGAATATACAAGCTACATTAGCTAATTTAGAAAAACTAGAAAATATTGAGAAGAAGACTGGTAATATGATTTATATATTTGTTTTTTAGAGATAATGTTTATCGATAACACTATTTGTAACAGAGGATCTTCAAGCTCAAGCAAGTGTTTTCAAAAACTCTGCTACAGATTTAAAAAATAAAATGTGGTGGAAAAACATAAAGGTTAGCAAATTATTTTACTACCATATAATTTGCATATTGTTGTTATTCTTATTTCTTGCTTTATTTTAGATGAAACTTATCATAGCAATAGTTATATTAGCAATTTTAGGGATAATTATTGGAATTATTGTTGGAATGTCTAAAAAAGGGAAATAGACGTATATCAATTTTTCAACAAATATCTTCTCATATTCAAACAATTATTCGTTTTCGTACATATATCCATATTATTATATTCAGAAATTTTATTTTTGTGATTGTTGTACTTAAAAATAATAAAATATTGTTTTTCGATTTAATATTGGCCAGTAGATCTATCGGTTGCCATAAAGTGAAATCATCATTAGCACCTAAGTGACTGAATCATTTTCTGTGGAAATCATTTATTATTGACTACTTACTGAAAATGGATGATAACCAATTGTTGATATCAGTGAAATAGTTGATTATTAAGTTGTTATTTGATATGAATTATTCTTTTAAGTATTTTAGGTTGATATTGCTGATTATCTTACCACGCTGATATGTGTAACAGTAAAAATTATCTTTTAAATATTATAATCCCAGAGTATAAGTATAATAGCTAGCTATTTGTTTTAAAGTATAAAACTTATTTATGATATCCACACAGACCCAAAGCTTTTTTCAACCCTTAGATGTATTTTTAAAGATTTTGGGTCTATAAATATATTAATATTAATCAATATACCTGGTATGCAATATATATATATATATATATGTATTATATCTATAACTTATTATAAAAAATAAGTTCTCCCTTTTCCGGTTGTGAGGCAAACAACAACAAAAATGTATATATTGTTGTTGTAAATTATACATTGCGTAGTAAATCCATTATTAATGTCATCCACATTGTAATTTATTAATTTTCTTCTCTTTATAATAAAATACTTTGCTAACTAATAGTCTAATAATTCATTATTCATAGTCTAATAATAGATAATATAACTTTTACTGCTAATTTACAGTTCATAGTACAATGAACATCATGCAACCTACTCAGATTGATGGACTTAACTTGGAGGATGAGCAACAAGTTTATGATAGTTATCAACCAACTTATAGTTTGTTCAAAACAATTCGAACAGCAGAGAATAAATCAGATCCATATTCTCGTAGAAGGAATAATACAATTAAATCCGTTTCTTCAATTGAATACGATTATTATACAGATATGCTTTGGTCAGGTACTGAAGATGGTAGAGTCACAGCTTATTCTATTACAAATTTGGATGGAATTGAAGATTCTTTCGACGAGAACGATGAGGAAATATATGATCAAACAAAACCATTCATGAAGAAATATTCATCATTTATGGCCTCTAATGATTGCATTGTAAAACTTTTACCAAATCAGAACTGCTTTGTGTCCGCTAGTTTAAATAGTTTGCAACTGCATTCTTACGGTGGATTGTTATTGGGCAAAATTAAATATAATTTTGATTACTTATCTGATAATTCACCGATAGGATCAGCTTACTGCACATGTGCTGATTTGATTAGAAGTCCTATGTATAATCGCATATCTCCTGCATTCATGGGGACACATGTCATGATTGGAACAAATTCTGAAAAATCATTTTTGTATGATATTTCCATTAATCATACAGAACCCATAATGGAATATGATGTTAAATTACCCTCTTGCTCCATTCAAAGTAATGGTCATCAAATAGCTGTTGCTGGAATGGATGGGAATATAAGACTTTTGGATGGGAAGTTAAGATCTCATCGAATAATAAACACGATGGAAGCTCATTCTGGTGCTATTCAAGACATGTTTATGGAATCTGATGGAAGAATAATTGCAACATGTGGCTTAAGTAAACGAGCAATTAATCCATATGATTTAAATACTCCGTATAATGTAAGAAAAATAATATTTTATGTATAATTTTTTCATTATTAGACTTTTTTGCTTTGTAGTTTGTTAGTGATCCTATTGTGCGTATTTTTGATCTTCGAATGCAAAAACAAATAACTCCTTTGCCAATCATAACATCAATTGCTAACGGTTCGGTTCGATTCGTAAGATTTATTCCAAACTCTATATCAGATGATGGCTCTACTTCATCAACAAGTGTACTAATTACAACTGATGATGGGCTAATTCATACGACAGTGTTAGATTCTCATTATAACAGCAGTACTAGCAATGGTGTACTATCTCCTCCTCCAACGGATATGTCAAAAGTAGAAACATTCTATGGTCCTCAAGATATGGAAAATGCAAATGATTATATTTCTTGTGTTTCTATTGCACCATCTGGACAATTCATTGCTGTTGGAACAAGTACTGGAGCCATTGGAAATTATGCTTCAACTTATACTCCAGCCTACTCCGTCAACGAGGTCAACATAAAATATTATAATTAATTTAAAACTTTAAACTTGAAATAATATATGATTTCTATTACTCAGAATTCACCATGTCCAAGAACACATCCAAAAGTATTTCCTCCTAAACCTCTAATGTCTTTACCACCGGATGCTATAGTTTTAGGCACTTCATACATCATTTGTCCGAATAAAAATCACCCACAGGATCCTTTGACGGTATGTTCATAATATGAATGAGCATAATTATTAATCTCCCTCTCAATCGTTATTTTTAATGTAGCTATCAGGAATAAGTCGTCAAATTCCTATTCCCTCGTCATTTGAAACAACACCAAAATTAGCTTATACAAAACTTAAATTAACTTCTGCAAGAAAGTAAGTCTTTTTTGATAACTTCTATTATTATCAAAATCATAATAAAGCTTAATAATAAATATTATAAATATAATTCTTATAATTATGTAATAAAAATATTTTCAGATTAAATAATGAAATTAAATTAAAAGCTGTGAAGCAGGATTTCATTGGAATTGTTCCTAACCCAGGTACCATACCATTATAATTATATTATCTTGAAATTACAGTACCTGCATTTTGACTAATATAACACATGATTATTTTGAGTATACAAAAGTTTAGGTTAGGGGACGCGAATTGTATGTATTAAATATGTTATCTAAATTTATCTCATTTGTATTTACAAAAGAACTCTAAATTTTTATAAAATACTATTTTTTATTAACATACTTACTGATAAGTATCACCAATCCACTCCTTTTTATCATATCGTTACAAGAGAATAAAATATAATTCGCATAAGCAGTTTTTATAAATATTCATTATTGTTATTCTTCATTATTATCATTATTATCATATTATTATCATAAAGGTTTTACTGCGAATTCAATGCTTTTTGGGGCATTAAATAAAAAAGCATATGCTATTTGCGACCCAAGGAAAATATCAGAAATAACTCCTGATTCACTCTTAGCAAGCTCTTCTCAATCCTCAAATAATCTTTCCATTCAACCGATTAACATAAGTCGATCAAGCAATAATTTAAATAAATATAATAATAGTATTAATAATAATTATAGTAATAATAATAACAATAATATTATTATTATTAATAATACTAATCAAAATGATAATAATAATCAAAATAATCCAGTGAGTTATTCCAATAATATCATACAAATACCTAAACATTATGAATTAACAAAAAGCAATCGCAATAAACAACAAAGAATCCTCAATTTTAATTATAATATTTTCAATGTAAGTAACTAATAATAGATTCTCAGATGTTTTTTATAATTGTTTATATTATATTTTTTTATAGAATACTGATTTTATTGGATTAGAAAACAATTTTCCAAGTCATTATTCAAATCCATTATTACAATTATTATATTCATTACCATTTATTAAAAACTATGCTTTACAATCTCAATTATCTTCATATCAACATGTCAATAATAATACTATTTGGTGTGAATTAGGATTTTTATTTCATATGATACTACTATTAGAAGAACGTGTTAAAAATGGTAATAAAATAATACCAAAATTTGTTCGTCCAGTTAATTTTCAAAATAATTTCCATTTAATACCTGAAGCGGTTACATTAGGATTAGGTTTATTTGAAGATTCGAATAATAGTAATAATAATAATGTGAATTATTATCATACAAAAATACAAACTTTATGTCGATTTTTATTAAGTCATTTACAACGTGAAATTCAATTAGAATTAAAAGCACAAAATGCTACTCCAACCATAACTACAAGTAAAACGAAATCATTTTTTTCAAATAATAAAAGTGAAATTAATAATAATAATAATAATGCTAATAATGATAATAATAATAATAATAATCCAATTGAAGATTTGTTTGGATATTCTTTACAATCTTCTACTACTTTTCTACAATCAAATATTACAGAAATGGCAACTTCTGCTATTCAATTCTTTACAACTGAATTGATTTATACTCCATCAACAACTGCTACTACAGCCACAACTAAATCAATCTCGAATAATAATAGTAGCGAATGTAATAATAATTCTTTTGCCTCAGTATTATGGAATAGTTTTCAAAAGGAAACGTATATGAGGTAAATATCTATACTTTTACACGAATAAATATAAAAATGGTGACATTATTTGGTTATGATTATTTTACATTATTATTATTTTTATTATTATTATTGGGAAATGTCTAGTTTCGCAACCACATTATTATTATGTTTTTGAAATAAAATAATTACATAATTATGCTGACTCCCACCCTTGTAGGGAAATGTCTAGTCTGAGCTAAGGGAGCGAAACTAGACATTTCATTCACAACCTACAAGGTC
>VKHH01006597.1:5000-17391 GCA_015144975.1 Epipyxis sp. PR26KG
GCATTTAGGAACGAATGAAGGGGACCACATATGTGAGATTGGAACTCTGTTAGCATTCAATAAGTCAGCTCCATTTTCACCGACATGAATTGTCTCAAGATTAAGCTGAATGAAAATGAAGATAATTGTAAATTAATAAATAATTTAATAAATGATAATAATAGTATGTGTGACTTACCGATGACCGAAAGCGATTAAACATCCAACCTAATCCCATCCACATAAACTCATCTACAACTCTAAATGAATAATAATTAGTTAATGATGATTTGTTTTCAAAACTCATGTTTGATAATGGATGAGGGAAGCTTTTAGTGGGACTCCATGGTTGAGGAAACATGATATGCAATGGTACACAAATCGCTTCAGCGACATGAATATGTCCATATGAAACTGGATTAGATATAATTGCATCAGCTAAGAATGGTTTTAATTCTGGATCCTCTGGATCTGGTGCAGTACATGCTGGAAAGCATGAATATGTTATTTCTTCCAACATTTTCATTTTTTCAGGTAATTCTTTTCGTTCAGATGCACTTAATAAATCAGGCATAAGTCTCCCTGCAGTTTTAACCATGTATTCAGACAGCTTTCTTGGATCACCGGCTAATGGATAATATTCTAATCCACCTTTTATCACATCTCCACGATATTCTGCGTGTGTTGCAAGTCGTACTCTATGGCCATCTTTTTTCAAAGACTGGCCTAAATAAACAAATGGCTGCACATCGCCACGTGTTCCTACAACCAAAATGACTATATTCATCGCGGGTGGTTTAATGAGACTTTGATTTTGTCCAGAACTTGTTCTATGAACCATTTCATCATAATTCATTAATTTGGAGTTTTGGAATTTTTGTACCATAAAATCCAACTGGACTAAAGGATCTTTGCTATCTACTCTATACATCACTTGATCAGAACAAAGCTGATCACGGAGCATTCTAAGCTTCTTTGATTGACCTTGACTAGAGTCTATTCCTTCAATGATAAGACTACAGCCGATGCTTATATCATCTACTATAAGTGAATAATCATCATCTGATTTCATTTCATATGTAATATTTATTGAGTCTTTCAAAAGATTTAGACTAGCCATAGTAGATGATGTATCTGTTTCAATAACATTAAGATAAGCTCCAGCCAACTACATTAATTTATTTGGAATAAAATAAGTCGAATGATTACAATAAAGTACTGTAAGTAAATTTTAAGTTGTTACCTCAATCGATGCTAACACTTTTTCCTGTACAACTGCGTCTTCACCAGGATTATAAGTAACAATCATAGGGCCTAATGAAAAGCTCCTTGAAGGAGGACTGGAATTAACTTCAGCAGTTGGATTGATAACTAAAGTTAAAGGTTCGTTTGTAATTGATTGTGTTGTTTCTGTTTGTTTAATGGAAGGTGATGTAAAATTTGATTCATTTTTCTTTTGAATTCCCAACTCATCTTCCCTGTTGGCTCCGTCGTTTTTACTACTATTGCAGCCCATTATCAATATCAGATTATTTTATTTTTTTATTGTTTTATATTTTTTGAATATTGTGTCAAGTCATCAAATCTACATATAGAGTATCGAGTATCGAGTGCCATAAACGAATAAAAATATTTTCTCCTCCTATTATCATCTCCTATAGTATCTCTACTAAAATACGGTTATAAATTTATAACGGTGAAACGGTAATATTAAAACATTATAACATATAACGGTAAAAGTTAAATATTTTTTCATTTTACAGAAAATTGCTTCTTTCTGTACTGTACACAAATTGGTCTTACTGAATAATATAATTATAATACTTTATGAATTTAATAAAGTACTGTAATTGATAGGATATAAATCATTTTTAAAATCTTTAGAAGTTTTATAACTAAGTTAAAATCAAGCGTTTCGACATCTTTTATTTTGTGGAAAACTCGCACTTCATTTCATATTTCATTGTATTAATATCTATCATTTCGTCACCAAAATATGGCAACGACAGCGGAATTGCGGCAGATTCTTAAAGAGGATGCATCAGGAAAAAATTTGTATGATCACCTTACCGAGGTCTTGATGAAAGTGTTAATCGAAAGACCAAAAAATGCTTTTGATAGCTTTGAATTAATATCAGCAGATGTAAAAGCCAATCCATTAAATCCTGATCCAGAAAAAGGAAGACCACTTCCACCGAGTGCTGATGAGGTGATAATATATTCGTTTTGTTCTCATATAGAATGTTGATCGATTTTATTTGTTAATGACAGCTTGAAAAGCAGCTTATTTGGACGAAACGATGCGCAGCACTTTTGCAGGTAATAGAATCCCTTGTTAAAATAGTATTCTTTTGTTTTCAATTTTATTGATATTTGCTCTGTTAGGTTCCGCTTGAACCACCAGAAGAATCTGCAGTAAAATTTCCAGATCTCTTGGATGAGTCAAATCTAATGGAATGGGCTGGAGTATCATTTGGTAAAGGGGAACTATACAGGCTTCATTTGTCAATTAAAAAGTTGGCTGAATCTTTGCCAGCGGAAGTGGAGCGACTGAGATTTTTTGGCAAAATCAACACTAGATCATTACCGTATTTTGTTGTTGAAGGAGTATCTCCAGAGGAAGAGGAGGGAATTAATGATCTTAAACAAGAAGGAAAAAGTGGAGCAAATAAATATTCATATTGGGTAACTCAAAATATAGAATCATCTAATTGGAAAAAGTTACCGAACGTAACTATGGATCAAGTTGTTAAAGCAAGATTGTTCAAAAGATTACTTACAGGTGATCTGGAAGCGGCAGTACCAAGTTATCCTCCTTTTGATGGTAAAGAGGCAAATTTTCTTCGTGCTCAAATTGCAAGAATTGTTGGTGCTACGAGTATATCACCAGACGGATATTTTGATTTGGATGATGGAGAAGACCCACCTGTCGTGAAATTAGCAGAGGCTGAAGCTTTAGCTGAAAGGTTCCCAAAATCAGCACAAGAATTGAAAGAGCCGGATGCATGGAAGCACCATGAAATCGATCTGAATGCAATTGGTAGAGTATTAGCATTACCAGAACAGACAGATGAAAGTGGGGAGCCAATCGAACAAGAGCCTGTTGAACTTACTCCACCTTTAGATTCAATTAAACCAGAAGCATGGACCTTCAGACTTGGTCCCGGTGGTGCTGGGGCTTCTGCTAATTCTGTAGTTGTGGGGAGAAGCTTAGTATGGCCTGGTGCAGTTGCTGTGGCTGTTGGCAGGCGATTCTTAAATATTTATGTTGGCAATGCAATTTTGTATGAAAATAAAGCTTACAGTCCTCCGTTACCCGCACCTATTCAAAAGGAGTGGGCTCCTCCTGCTGATGACGAATCTGCAATTCTTATTGAACAACCTGATGTTAAAGTTGATCCAACTCCTCCAGTCCCAGAAGGTGAAGGTGAAGAAGAATAAACTGGATGTAGTTCATCAACTGTGTAATATTTGAGCAATAATTCATTATATATATATCGTTATTTTAACTTTAAGCAAATAAAGTTTGTTGAATTTAAATAACTTAACTGCAAATTTCCCATCAATTTTCCCAACCCCAATTAGAAAAATGTAAGATATATCGGTGTTCAATCAGATTGAAAATTTTGTTATTTACCGTAAACCATTATTAAGAAACTTTATAGATATGTAACGGTTTTCCAGTCAAAACCACAATTCCTTCTCTCAGCCAACATTTGAAAATTAACAGTAAGTTGAATTTTTGAAGAGTGAAAAGCAGGAGCAATGTTTCCCTCGATTTAGTTAAGATGTACAGTATACTTTCCAATAGATTGATTGTAAACGCATATACTAGTTGAATCTATCGTCCCAGCACAATCGTAATCATAAAATAAAAATTAAATAATGAATCATTGCAAAGTCTAAATAATATAGAATTTGTTTAATTCAGCTTGATATCTAATCGTCCTCAAATTAATTTAAATTTTCGTTATTTTTTATTTTGGATGACGACCACTGAAGATAATGGTGTAAATGTTGCATATGGCTCAAATGAATATGGATGGAGAGTTAAATTGTATGAACTAGAAAAATCTGGGGCCTGGATCGATAAAGGAACTGGATATGTTATAGCTGTTCCTGCTCAAGATCCATCACATCCTTCAGATGGTCCGTGTATGTATGTTACAAATGAAGTAACACAAGAAATATTGTTAAAAAGCAAAATAAGAATGGAAGATGTATATGAGAAACAAGGAGGTGATTTTAATTAAAAGTTATATACTTTGTTTATATGTATTTAATTTTTAATCTCAGAGTATTTGAGTATAAAAGTTGTTCAATAAAGTTATATATTTGTTTTAGTCCTCGCCGATTTCAAAAAATTCCTAGTATGCCTTTAACTTAGTAATTATAAATTGTAGAAAATATTATTATGTGGAGAGATATTGATCCATCTGGTCAAACTGACTATGCTCTAAGTTTTCAAGAATCAGAGGGTTGTGCTACTATTTGGTAACTAATTTTATTTATTGAAGTTGCAATTAATATGAACATTAATTAACATGTATTATTTAATTTCAGGGATTCAATTGGAGAAATTCAAGGTCATTATATTCAATATAGGGATTTTGATAATACTAATTATCGTGGTAACCATCATCTTAGTCAGGGTTATCTTGCTACCGGTTATATCGACAAAATAGATGAAAATCATTTTATGGTTTTACCACCATTGGATAAATTATCAATTGAAAGTCTACCAAGTATAAATGAACAGCTTTTATCATTTCATCCATCTCAAAGAGATTTTATTTCGTATAACCTCTTAGATAATGTATGTAATTCAATTTTTTGTCAATAATGATAATTGTTATTATTATTATTATTATTATTATTATTGTTATTATTAGGATGGAAAATATATAAGATTATTTCTTGATATGTTTGTTCAATTAGAAGAGAAAAATGATATTCTAAATTTAAATAGGTAAAATATTGATTTTAAAATGAATAATTATACAAAAATATTTAATTAAATGACTTCTATTATATGTAATTATGTTTAGAATGGCTGATATTTTCCGAGGAATAATATTAATAAATGATCCTAATATTATAGAATTTGCACTATCGGTAAGGAAAATAATAATAATTATTATATCAACTATACTTCACTTTTACTTATTTTTTAGGATGAAATGTTTGTAAAATTTGCTGGAGTTTTTGAGTATGATGTGACGTTACGTGTCAAAGCTGATTATCGATATTTTCTTTCATCAGTTGTTCAATTTAAGGAAGTTTTTCCACTTCCATCAGAAGAAATTCGTTTCAAATGCAAGTTTTTATTTCGTTTAAAATATTTAAGAGATTTTATGATTCATCCGACAATCGATGAACCTGGCATCACAGCAGTAAATTCAATGATTTCTTTTGCAACAAACGAAATATGTGCATATGTAAGTTAAACTGTTGTAAAATAATTTTATTTATAATAGTAATTATCGTAATAATGATGCCAATAATATTTTACAATAATTGTAACAGTAATAAAAATCAGAATTACAAAATTATTATTATCTTTTATTAAACTTTAAAAGAAAATACTACATGCAATTATCATTTTAAACATTATTATTATTATAGATGTTTCAAAATAAAGATTATATTGATGAGATTCTACAGTATATGTTACTCTATTTACAAGAAGATGATGCGAAAGAAATCTATGGTCCTGCACCACCTAAACCAACATATGAAAAATTTATTGAAGGATTAAGATTTTTACGCGAGTTGTTTTTCATGTCAAAAACAATTGCTTTTGAAAAACGGTAATTTATTCAATACCTTTCTTTTCATTTTTTCTTATATTTTTTTAATTTCAATTATTATTTTAGGTATGAATTATATCATAGTCTATATCAAAACTTAAGTAATCCTTTTTTCAAAGTTATTATTCTTATTCTAAAGAAATATGTGACAAAAAATAATATACATACAATCAATAATAATAGTGATGATAATAGTAGTAAAATAAGGATAGGAATAATGAATGAAGAGAATAAATTCTGTGTAGCATTAGTAGCAGAAATAATGGCAATATTTGCTATTGTTTGTCCTTCTTTATTAAGGCAAGTGGTGTTAGAGGGTCCACATCCATTAAATCATCCATTTTCTAAAGGATATAATCAAAGTCAAAATGATAATAATAGTATAATAATTTCAAAATCAATTAATAATGACGAAAATAATAATAAAAATGATAATAATAATAATTCATTATTGTTCCTAGTGATTAATATAGTATTCACTCATGATATGAAATTGAATAATGATAATAATAATGATGAAAATAATACAAATAATAACGATAATGATAAAAGTAATCATCATGAAGGGAAAAATTATTTAGCTGCTATAATAGAACACTTAGGTGACTCCTTAAAATCATTATTAGATGCACAGCGATTTGAAAAAGAAGAAAGAGATAAATTTATTAATATATTTTATGAGAATTATATTGGTTGGTTATTTACACCATTTATTCATGATCAAATTATAACAAATCAAGAATTAAATGTAATAGCAAACCCTTCTAATTATGTTATATTTAATCCTTATTTTACATCATCACGTCGTGTATTTTTTGAAATCCTTATTTTATGTGTTTCAAGTCATCAATATCGTTTAAAATATTTTATGATGAAAAATAGTATTATTGGAAAAATTATAACAAAATGTTTTCAATCTGATTTGACATGGATGCATTTGTATGCTGTCAAGTTTTTGAAAGCTATTTTGACAGTAAAAGATGATTATTATGTAAGATATATTATAAAATTAGATCTTTTTCGAGCAATGTTTGATAATTATTCAACAATTAAAAAGAAAGATAATCTTGTATCATCAATAATATATGATTTATTGGATTATATTAGAGCAGAAAGTATTAAGGTAATTAACTGATTTATTATCAAAAATTATTATATTATTTTATATTATAATTATTTTAATAGTAACAATTCTTCATTTTATTATGTGGGTAATAATAAATATAACGAGGGAATATTATTTTGATTTTATACCTTTTATTCACTCTATCCTTTAAGAATCTTCAGTGAGTATGATGAAATTAAACTCAACCGAGGGTAGGAAGGCATGATTTAATTAGAAATAATCATATAAAATATAAATTCCCAAAAATGTCAATATAATTATTATTTTTAATTGTTATTATTCTAAATATTTATATTTATATTTATAGGCACTTGTTATTTATATCGTAGAGAAGTATAGTAATGGTTTATCTCAAATGAAAGGATTTGTTGATTTACATGAAAAATTACGTATTAAATATGATCAATATATTCATGCTACTTCAGAGCCTCAATTTGTTACACTCAATTCTGATGGGACGAGTGTGGCTAATAGTAATGGAAATGATGTACTTGGCAATTTCCAAGGCAGGATACGTGCCAGTAGTGCCACTAGTACTATTCAAAATAGAAAACAACAAGAAATTGAAAGTGAAGATGATTATTTTTTTAGTGAAGATAGTGATAATAATTCAGAAGATTATTCAAATTCAAATGTTTCTAGTAAAGGTATGTATTTTTCTATGCTTATATTATATGAGAATTGTTTAGTAAATTATCATATATAATTTTATTAATGATGATGCTATTATTAATATATTCTTAATATATAATTATGATAATAATGAAAATAACAATAATAATGATAATAATAATAATAATAATAATAATAATAATAATAATAATATAGATATTGATTCGAATTCGATTAAAGATCCATACCATGAGATGATACGTGAGCAAAGTGAAAAGTTTGGCTTTGGATTTGCTATAGGAAGCGATGAAAGCTATTTAAATAATAGTAATAATAATGATCTTTGTCGAGCTTCACCAAAAAGAAAATTTTCTTTTGAATCAAATAATAATAAGAATGGTTCAGATAAAATCACAACTGGTTTATCAGCGGAACAATTAATAAATAATATTTTAACAATTGATCGTTCTGCTCTCCCTAATCATAATATCAATAATAATATTAATAATAATAATAAAAATAATTATTTCGATTCAAAAGTTGCAAATAGAGTTAATAATAATGGTAATAATAATGAAGGTATAGATTCCATAAACTCAAATCAACCACCTAAGCGTGCTGTACATACTCTCTTTGCTATGCTTCATGAGTATAGCGATGATGTGGAAGATAATCAAAAGAATTCCTCATCAAATAATAGTAATAATAATGATAATATTGATAGAGAATCCATATATATTGATTCGTTACCACCTTTACGGTCTAAGTTTCGTGTCGATGAAGATGATGATGACGTTGATATAACAAAAGTTATTTTTAATAGAAATCATTCGAACACAAGCACTCCTAATAATAATAATAATAATAATAATATTTCGACTATTCCTTCCTCATCAATTGCATTCAAAATTAAAAATGGACATAATAATATTACAAATAAAAATAATAATAGACTTGGTGTTAATATAATATTATCCCAAAACCGTACTGCTGCTAATAATAATATTGATAATAAACCAACTCCAACTCCATTGGTGTCGTTTGGAATATATGATGACCTAGTGGATGTTGGTCCGAATGTTCATACGAATCGGTCGTTTAATATCCTTGGAAATGATGCAAATAATGATATAATATCTGTTACTGAGATATGTACATCAGCTGCTGTTATGACAGCAGCTACTTCATCTCATTATAATAATATTAGTAATAATATTAATAATAACAATAATAATATTGATAATAATAATGATAATATACATAATGAAGATTCTCTAAGTGTGGTTGATAATGCCAATAATGATAGTATTGTCAAGAAAGCGGTACGTTTTGAATAATTATTTTGTTAAATCATTTTTTATCTTTGTTGAATAATGCTGGTTGGTATAACGATAATAACAATAATAACAATAACAATAATAATAATAATAATAACAATAATAATAACAATAATAATAACAATAATAATAATGATAATAACAATAATAATAATAATAATAATAATAACAATAATGATAATAATAATAACAATAATAATAATGATAATAACAATAATAATAATGATAATGATAATAATAATGATAATGATAATAACAATAATAATAATAATAATAATAATAACAATAATAATAATGATAATAATAATAATAATAATAACAATAATAATAATAACAATAATAATAATATTAACAATAATTATAATAATTATGTTTTAAGAGATATTTGATCTTTTATTTTTTTGTTAATAACAATAATAATAATAATAATAACAATAATAATAATAATAATAATAACAATAATAACAGTAATAATAATATCAATAATAATAATAATAATGATATAATAATAATAATAATAATAATAATAATATTAATAATAATATTAACAATAATAATAATAACAATAATAATTATAGATTTTTGTTGTCAATTCCGATAGTATATTATTATTAAATATTTAATAAATGTGTCTCCCTTAATGAATGAATGAATTATATTTATTTTTGTAGTTGATTATGAGCATCATTAATAAGGATAATATTACACAATTTATTAATTTTTAATAGAAATTATTCTGATTCGAAGACAGCCAAGGGATTGTTTGAAGAGTTCTGAAACAATAATTATGATAATAATAATAATTATTTATTATTATCATTTGGATCATTTTCAACATGTCATTGAAGTTGATTTCATAATATTATCGTACCATTCGCATTTCTATTTTATTATTGTAGTACATCATTTTATAATAATAATAACAATAACCCCCCCTGCCACTGTATATGATATAATAATAGATGTTTTGTTTATAATCAACCCCTTAATTGAAAACCATATTAATGAAAATAAATATAACTATACCACCTATTGATCCTCTCCAAGCCCCTTCGAGGGCTTTCCAAGCCAAATGAATATTATTATATATATAACTCAATTGATTCAACTCATATGAAAATAACTAATTATGATAATAAAAAAAATATTCTAATATAATTCCATCATTTATATTAATCAAATATAACTATATATATATATCTATTGATATCAAACTAATATATATATATTATATACTATATTCTATTTTTAAAAATTTCTATTATTCTATAATTCTATAGGTATATAAACTTACCCATAAAACAAACTCCGATTAGGGGGAAATAAAATATTTTTTTATAGAAATGCTAGACGGTGAACAATGTAAAGGGTAGATAATTACGCATAAGGACCCATTGAAACAACTTGATGAATTAATAAAAAAACTCCGGACTGACTGATATAACTATTTATTAGCTGTCTTGGTATCATCTACACTGTATACTCACTACTTACTTACCCTCTTTATTGTGCCTTTTATTTTTTCCGTTGTGTTGTCCATAACTTTTAATTTTATTTTGCTAATTTTCAAAAGAAATAACCACGTAATAAATAAGAGTCGATTAAATAATAGGATATTAAATCAATCAATTTTAAATTGCAAGTTTGCCTAATTTAAATTGTCACGAAGTAAATCAAACGCCAAGTAAGACAGTAAGAATTTTACATTTTCATCTTTAACATTTTCAATGGCACTCTTTAGTCGTTCCGGGTTCCACCGAAATATAATTTGATTTTCCTTTGTCATATAAAAAAGCTTCAAAGTTGTGCCTATCGTCGAGACTTTCAATTGTCAATGTCACTAAAAGCATAAACCAATCAAATTCTGGCTTTCCAACTTTGCCTACGACTTTTTCTTTGAAGAACATTTCAGTAGCTGAAATTACCTTTTCATTTATTAGACACGATGATCCGAAGTCTCCTAAGAGCCAATTACCCATATTTAGATGTAAGAGACAATAACATGAGTGAAGTGAGTGAAGGAATAAAATAATAAAAATCAAATTTACCAAAATTAAAAAGCTTTTAAATATATGCAATAGTAATGTAGTTAAATTAAATAATATTGGTTAAGAAATAATTCTTTACACTTCATATTATTATTATCTATCTATAGTTTCTATTGATTACTTCCTAATCATACCATATATCATATGAAAATATCATATTATAATACACGAGATATTCTTTTGAATAACATTATAATAAACCTTATGATGATTATTAGCAACATTTCCTTGGTTATCTTATTATTATAGTAAGAAATAAAAGATTCAATTAAATTTATTTGTTGTTTGTATGTTCATATTTCTCTTGTATTGCTAAGCTTCTTTGATAAGAAAATTCTAAATTTTCTGAAGCTAATTTAAATAACCGATTTGCTGCCATAGCTTGCTGATATTGTTCTTTCCATTCTTCTGATTGATTTGCAAAAGTTTCTTTTCTTTTATTATATTCTGTTAGTTCTGATGCTGCAAAACTAAAAAAAATATATGATAATAATTATAATATTAGAATTAATCTGCATAAAAATGAAGTATTGACGGTAAGTAATTTCAAGAATATAAAATAAATGATTATATATTTACCTGTATCCATTAGCCAAATCTATATGAGATAGCACTCGACCAACAGTCTAAAATAATATCATAATAAAATGAATTTTATTACGATTTTGTAGTAAAAATCTCGTTTTTAAAGTTTATAATTATTCATAAAAATAATCATCATGGATTCACAATGAACAGCATATAGAATCAAAATGAGTGATATGGGATTACTTAGCACAATAAAGTATTTATTAATATTTTTACCTCTGCATCCTCGATGTTCATCGGCAAGAAATGTGCTAAACCATAATCATTCAACACTTCACCAATGGCAGCACTCATTTTACTGAATCGAGATGGATTTGAACTTTTTTTTGGTTTATTGTCATTATTCTCATTGTCACTGTCGTTCTCAGAATTATTCCCAATCACATGAGAAGGTATTGGTTGATCTATGTAACTAAAATATAACAACAATATAATAATTACAGTTATGATAATATTTAAAATGATAATTGTATCTAATATATTCTTGTTTTATATAATAAAAATAATAAAACCATACATAATTATAATTTAAATCTAATTATGGACGAAAATTTTCTGTATTTTTGATTCATATTATTACTTGAACTTACTTTATTAATGGCATTAAATCAACCATTTCTGTGAAGAAGTCCAAAGAAAATGGTAAAGGTCCATAATTAGTCAATAAATCAATCTAAACCATTTATACTTAATTAATTATGTCCATAAAAATAATTTAATATATGGAATTTAGCTCTATGACTATTCGAGACTATTTTATGCATATAATATTCAACCGTATTTATATAATAATACATTTTATAAATTATGCATGATAATAATGATAACAATAATAATAATAATAATAATAATAATAATAATAATAACAATAATAATAATAATAATAATAAT
>VKHH01006598.1:0-17388 GCA_015144975.1 Epipyxis sp. PR26KG
CTAAATAGACAAAAGTTGACACTTTTCTGGTAGCTGAAGAGTTTTGTTATTTACTAACTTTTAATAAATCCAAGAGAGATAAATAAAAAATAAAAAATAGTTTCATATACTGCTGTAGAAAATATTCTAAGAATGCCTATCGATTGTATGGCTCCAATCAAAGCGAATCCTTGGCATTTTCTTCGTCTTGCTTGTGTTTGCTTTGGTGTGGTCGGTGTGGTAGGTCTAATGATGTTTTTTATATAGGAACTCTTTTTATGGTATACGGTACAGAAAACGTTAACAAACAAAAGAATGCAATTTTATTTGCAGCACATGGTATGAAGGATGATAGTGGAAAGACCACTACTTATCGTGTGGAAGAGTTTTTCCATCATGGAAATGGAACGGCTCTCAATAGAACATGCAGTAGTCTATCCCATGAAACTTATGATAATATAGGATCGCGAATCAACATGCTGCATCGAAGAAATTAAACACACACCGAACAATTTGGGTCTATCTAGGAAAGGGTAGAAATGATGATTGCGTGGACATAGCAGACATAAAGCGTTCTTATGTTACTGGTATTACTTTGCTGAGCTTGTTTGGATGCTATGTTCTATTCTCAACTGTTGTCACATGTGAATATTTTAAAACTAAATATTATGCTTCATTGATGACCGTTGATATCGAACGTAACTCTCATAATGATGAAGTTGATACAGTTGATTCACATGTGATTGCAGTTGATCAATCGGTCATGAAAACCACTAGAAATCTCCATGAAAATAATAAGATTGTTAATCCTGGTCCAAGAAAGGTTTTTACGATTCGTCTTGGTGTGCGTGTTGCTGTTTAGATTCGTCTTGGTGTGCGTGTTGCTGTTTAGATATCATGTATCGATATTAGGTGGGGGAAATGATGTACAACGAAACATTTTATTATGGTTCATTCAATTTTAAAATAATTATAATTAATTTCCAAGTTAAATGGTAAATTATAAGATCATTTCTGTAAGGCAGGTGTGAGAATTTATATAAGATAATATGATAATTTCAGACGTATTGAATGATCATGTTTATTGGGGGAAGCAAAATAATAAATGTATTTAATATATGCTTGTTTTTTCTTGTTTCTTATAATAATTATTAAATAAAAATGATTTTCAATAAAACGTTGTTACTATTTATTTATAAAATAAATATAAGAAGAGTTAAAAATTCCTTGAAGTTTATCCTTATCATTAAATAACATGGTTATTACATTTTTGCGAAATGTTGATATTGGATATATTTCTAAAATGTCACAATTGAATGGCCTGAGTTAATTGTAACACTTCTCACTTTGTTTTTATTATTCTCTTGTATTCTCGACGCGTTTCTGGTTTCGTCTAAATTGCACTCGAAATTTTTAAAAAAACAATCCAAAACTAACCTATTTTGTTTGTTTATCTCATTTATAAACTTGTACTTGAGATCTACAGTATCTGTCAAGATAAATTGGATAACATAATTAAACACATTGCTAAGCTGTATTAGCTACACTTTTTTTTGTCATATTCTGATTTTGTTTTGACCAATGAAATTGATTAAGAATTAAAGAGCTACGAAACGATGAAAAAGGCAGCTTTTTATTGAAATAAATGAGTTATTTTTCAAAATATATAATCAGGAGTTAGTTTTACAGCTCTTAAAGTTTATTTTTTATAGTTCGAGTGAAATTCAAGACGCAAAACGTCGAGAATAAAAGAAAACTATAAAGAAATAAGCTGAGAAGAGTCATAACAAACTCAGGTTATATAATGTTGATGTTTTGGAAATATATCCGATGTCAAAATTTCGCAAAAACGTCGAAAATGTTTTTCGTGTTAAGTTATACTCGCTTAACTTACGGTCCCGCTCACGCAAAACCGGATTATTTATTCGAAAATTTACACCATTTCAGACTTCCTGAATATATGAAATGCTTTCAATGTGAAATGCTTGGTACGTTTCTTCTCAATCGTCGTAATTGTAATATAATGCAAAATTAGCCATGAAGACTATTATTATGTGTCAGCAGCTCACATTCGTTGTTTTATCTCTCGCTTCAATAGGTACTAATTTCCATACAAACATACAGTAATACTTACAGATTATTGAACTTAAAGGACAATAAGGAATTGTTTGAGATTTTGCAAACTTGGTTGCAGTGTAGATGATAGTTGCTGACATGGATATTCTACAGTAATATAGTAATCAGCTGCATTTGATAACATTTATTGTAAGTTATTGTAATGTTTATAATAGCCACGATGGCATAATTCAATCTAATAAATGTCACTAAACTTATGTTCTCAATATCTCTATAACTGATAATTTTTTAAGAAAATAGAAATAGAACATCAACAATAGTAAAAATTATAAAATAATATTATTGAATTGATTATCAATTAACTTGATATTCATTGATAGGACATACCAAGCTATGCAAGTCATTCTATTTCGACAATTTTCAAAATTTGTGATATTTATTAATTATGCAATATTTATTATTTTATTTCAAGAATGCTATAATAATATATTATCGTTGGTATTTTGAATGGTAGTTACTAGAATTTAAGTTATTTTGTTAACGTTATCTTTCACACAGATACGGTAACAAGTATGATATCAATTCATCATAGAAATTTTCTTATCAAATTGAACACAAATAATTAACAAATTTTTATTTTTGAAATGAATGATAATAATTTTTATTTAATAATAATTAATATAAAATCATATCAGATTTATGATAATATAAGTAAAATATTTCAAAAAAAAAGTAAAAAGTGATAATGTTAATTAAATTTAGTTGACAAAGACGATCTACTAAATAAACCATCTAATTTAGCAGGTGCAGTTTGTGATAAAATATTATTTTTATTATGATAACCTTTCACCGCATGTGCAGAATGGTCATTAACATCAGCTGATGTTTGAAGAGGTGATAAACGATTTCCTCCTCGAAATAATATATCTTGTGAAGTTGAAGAAAGCATCATTTTCTTTGATTGTTTTTTCTTTAAATCATTTGTAATATTTGTTCCAGATGATGGTAATATTCCATCCACATCAACAAATAATCGATAACCACAATTATAACAACTTGTACCATGAAGATCTTGCTTCTTTTGACAGTTTCTACAAACAACATAATTATAAGGTCCTAACATCAACAAAATTGATTTTGCTAAAGCAATAATTCCTTCTGATTTCATTGCTTTATAAATATAATCAATATTATTTTGAGAAATATCTTTATTATTTATACATGTTATTTTTGAATCTGATAAATCAAGAATAGTATCTAAACCACCAAGTAATAACTTTCTTGAATTCTTTTCATGATTTATAATACTATTATATAAACATGATAAACAAGATTCAAATATTTTCTCAGATTGTTCCATGTATTGACCAAGAAAACATCTTTTGATCACATCAGTAACAAGATTTGGACCATCACGATAACAAAATTGTGATTGAATATCATGATTTTCGTGCATAAGGTTACGTAATGACCATAATCCTGGTAATAATGACTCGATTTCTTCCTCTGGATTCTTAATAATAGCTAATAAAGCATCAACACCTCCTGTTTCTTGAACACGTTTTTGCTTATTTGCATCTTTCCAAACAAATTCACCAATACTCTCAGCTGCTACTGCACGGACTAATGGGTTACTATTAGATGCCATAGATACCATACGCTCTAATCCTATCTCAACTTTCATTCGAGCTAATACTTCTGGTGGTGTGATATCCTCTAAATAACCAATAACTTTCACACTCAACTCTCGAATATATACATCTTGATCAATATGTAAACCAACAATTGCTTCAATTCCTTTGGATTCATATATTATTCTTCTGTTCACATGATGAAGACATAAATTACATATGATTTCTAAACTATATTTCATACTATCTCTTGAATAATAAGGAGTGAATAAAAATGAGAGAAATAATGGTATATGTCCACCATCAACTCCTAACCACATCGCAATAGAATCTAAATAAGATAATGATAATATTGATCTCAAAGCATTTTCGACAACAACAGAATCTTCACGATATATTATGAAATCTAATAGCATTTCCATTGAATTATCAATTTCTAAAAATCTTATTCGATTATTAGTATTATAAAATAAGACATTCGCTAATAAAGAATTAGCATAAATTCGAACAGATAATACTGGATTATTAAGAAAGAGTACTATTTCTTGCATGAAACGACCTGCTCGTTCTTGATTCGGTGGATGCCACATTAGATTACATAACGACCATAACACATTTGATTGTACGATAGAATCATTTGTTTCCAATACCAAAAATAATGCTTCGATACCACCGCTTAATCCGATCATTTCTCTGCAATGCTCACTTTGAGCGATATTTCCTAATACTAATGGAACATGTCGTTTTAATTGCATATTCGCAACAATAGCATTATTATTGTTATTATTAGGGCGGGCTTGTCCATTTATTAATTGTAATTGATCTTGACCTTGGGTTGGGTTTATTTCAGCATTATTGAAACTATTACTGCATAGCAATACCAGTGAGTTGATTACTTCAGAATCGAAGTATGAAGCCGTTTCTTCAGTATAAAATCTACTAACATTTGCTAATAATTCTGCAGCATTTGCTTGGATTTCATCATTTTGATCTAAATCCAACAGATTTTCACTATAACAACTCTTCATCATTTGTAAAATGATTTTGACTCCATTTGATGTGATAATTTGATGACAATTTCGATCATGATAACAAGAAAGGTTCGCTAATGCAGCTGTAGAAGCTTCTAGAACATCAACCACAGGTACTTTATCACATAATTCTAATAATACTTTAATAGCATTTGATTCTCCAAAAACACTTTGAGCATATTCATCTTGATGACATAAATTCGCTATAGTGACAGCAGCATGTGTTTGCACCTCTGCATCTTCTTTACAACACATTTTAATAATTAAATTGACACATAACTGATTATGAACCATGTCATGATGATTCGATATCTCATATGAAGCAATACTTATCGCTAATGAAGCATTTCTAGCAATTTCCCAATCATCACTTGCATCCTTCAAACACATTTCCAGCAAAGCAGGAATGACACCATCTTTAATATTTAATAGCTTTTGATTCATAACATTAGGTCCTTCATATCTTCTTATGGCTCTTAATGCCCATTGTCTTCGCTGTTTAATGAGTGTTCGAAGACTAACAGTACCACTCATACTTGATTTCTTTCTTTTTTGTAATTGTTGTGAAAATGATGATTTTGTTTGAGCAAATGATGATGTTTCTAATGACCCATTCATAGTACCAACATCATCCATATCAGCAATATTCTCATTTTGATGTAATAATGCTTCATAACCAGGCTTTTCATGGAACATTTCCAATCCAGCTAAAAATAAATCTTGTTCCGTTGCAAGCACTTTACTTTTATACATTTTCCAATACAACACACTGTCCCATAATAATATCCTCGTTTCAATATAGCCATTCCAACCCATCTCACCTAATGCACGAGCAGCATATTTTCGAATCAAAGGTTTTGGACTCTTACATAATGCAGATAACACTATAGCTGCTCCATTTTCTAATAATATAATAAATTCAATCAAAACATTATTATAATTATTATGTTAAGAAAGATAATTGCACATTATATCTTGTTCAAACTTATCAGCCACAAAGTGGAAAATAATCATGAAAATAATAATAATAGTAATAATAGTAATAATAATAATAATGATAATAATTATGTTTTAAGAGATATTTGATCTTTTATTTTCTTGTTCAAACTTATCAGCCATAAAAAGGAGAAATATCATAATAATGATAATAAAAAATAGTTAAATAATAATAATAATAATAATAATAATAATAATAATAATAATAATAATAATATGAGGAATTATTTACTAGCCTAATAACAGATAAGTATACAGCAAATAATCATATTATCAATCATATGGTTGATAATTTTTCAATTGATATTATATTTATAGTTATCATGAAGGAAAGTATTCTAAAGGATTCTAATAATAATAATTACCTGCTAATGAGTTATTAATACTTTCTCTGGCACCAGCTAAATTTGCTAATCTTGCTGCAAAGAATTCAAATAGTGCATCAACATCAACACATAATCTCGAAAAACAAAACATTTGTTCATAAATATCTTTTCTTAATTTGGCTTTTTCAGTTTGTTGCATAAATTCAGTTTTCTTTTGAATTTCAGTTAATTTTTGTATAATATCTAATAAATATTTCATATATCCTTTTTGTCCATGAATAATAAGTGATAAATTACAATTATGTTTTCTTTCAATACGTAATTGATGTCTCATTTTATCAGCTAATAATTTTGATTGAATAACAATTTTTTCACGTTCATCCATAATTATTTCCATATGAATTGATAATTGAGAGACTGTTGTTTGAAGTGTATCAATAAATGCAAATAATATTTTTAACTTTTCATTATTTTTCATTTCTTGTTGTAATAATTCTTCACGAATATTTTGACATTCTCTTGATAATTGTGTAATTGAATTCTCTAAAAATGTTATTTTTTCTGATTTGTCACACGAATCTATAATAATTGTTATAAAGTATAATGAAATTATCTGTATCTTGTTCAGAATTCGATAATAATAATAATAATAATAATAATAATAATATAATAATTATGTTAATATAATAATAATAATAATAATAATAATAATAATATATTTTATAAATATAAGCTGTGATGTGAAGAAATTGATTTCGCTTGTATTGAATCATAATCATAATGGCAGAAAATATGCAGAATTATTTTAATTTGATATAATATAATTCTTAATCATTTTAATAAAGAAATACTATTATTATATAAAATAAACTATGGATTGAACATATTTTGATTTTTCTTTCAATTCATTCATTCAACATCATCAGTTGTGAGAAATGAAAAGGTTTTATAAAAGCAATATTTCTGAAGTATTATTTTGTTATTATAATAATATGAATAAAATGATACTGCTTGAAAATCATGATAAAATTCATAAGAAAATTATCCATAAGGGTATGTTCTGTTGTTAGACATTCATTGGGTATTGCCGAAATTCCAGTAGATTATTATTTTTATTCCACTTGATTTCATCCAGCGGTAGTGTTTGGAACACTTTTTCCCGCAAAAATCTAGTGAATTACTTTGTGGAGAAACAATAAAAATCCAACCTGCAGTTTCACTGCAATTACTGAATAGACAGTTAATTATATTATCTATATTATAGTATATTTTTATATGTACAGAGATTTTATATGAAAGAAATAAACTAAGAGTAAAATAATATAACATAAAGTTAATATCCCATTACATAAATAATTTCATCCATAATTTAAATATAAAAAAATCAAAATTTTATTTATGCTTACCTTGATCTGCTCTTAATCGTATTGCATTAATAATATTATTAGTATAAATCATAATATTTAATGTTTCTTCATTCGAATTAATTAAATTTTGTTGATTTGTTGTTTCATATAATATTAATTGTTTATTTAGATTTATTGTTTCATTTTTTTTATTTTTATCAATTGATATTAATTTATGTTTTTCTATAGCTAAATATTGTAAAGTATCATATAATAATTGAGTAGATCTTTCATAATCACTATTTTCAATCCAATTATCACGTACACATAACATATTATTATTGTTATACGTTAAAATCACATCCAAACATTTCAATTGGCTTTGATTAATGGATGAATTTGTTTTTTCAGTTAATAATATTTTATTCATAACTAATTCAATTAAACGAATACATTTCAAAATTTGAGGTGAAATTAATCCCCATTTTTTATCAGTTTTATAAATTTCACCTTCATCATTTATGGTTTCTATACCATCATCATCATTTTCACTTTCAGCAACTTTTAACTTTTCTAAATCAAGATATAAATTCCCAATTTCATATTTATACCTAAAATTTAAATAAAACAATAGTAATTTTATAATCAGTACATTTAATTTTTATAAAATACAATAAACAATTCTATAATAATTATAAATAAAATATTAGTAAATATAAAGAAAAATACATCCATTAATCAAAGCCAATTGAAAATGTATGGATTTATTTTATTGTATTTTAGTGTATAACAATAATAATAAAATTAATTCTTATATGAATTTCAGTTTATTACAGTTACACCACATAACAATTTTTATATTCAAAATATTTAATAATGAATACTATTTTATACATCATATATTCAAACAGAATAATGTAATAAGAAAGTGTTTTTTATGTATATTGATACATCAAAACACTTTTATTGATCTTTATTAGGCTTTTCTCAACCAATAGTAAATAATAATAATAATAATTATTATTATTATGTTTAAAATGATAATTTCATCTTGAAATAATAATAATAATAATAATAATAATACTTATTTACTCACCTTTCTAAAATATTATCAACACTTTCTCTTTGGAAAAGAATTTCTTTTGATATTAATAAACGATTATATTCATTTTGTGCCATTGAAATGCGTTCATGATAAGTAGTTCTTAATCTTTGGCCTTCTTCTATTAATGATTGTTTACATTCAAATATCTCCATTTTTGCAATATTTAATAATTCATCAGAATCTTGAATTAATTTCGCAAATTCTACTTCATTTTTAGCGCTTAACGGTAATTCCAATGCAATTGATCTTGTTTTAATTAATTTCAATAATTTTAATTTTGTATTATTAATAAAAGTTTTCTGTCGATTCATTTCCATATATGATTTAAATGATAATATTTTATAATTAGATTTTGATTTTTCATGAAACATTTTTAATGTTTTGATAATTAATAAATTATCTTCTACATAACTACATTCTTTTTCTGCTCTTGATAATCGTTCAATAACACATTCATGTCTTAAATTAGCTTTTCTTGATTCTTTTTTTGCTTTTTGTAATTCTGCTAATCTTCTTCTTTCTAATACTTCATATTTCGCTACTTCATTACGATATAATTCGATTTGTTTATTACGCATATTGATTTCTTGTTCTCGTTTACCATCTAAAACTGAGTTTCTAATTTCCATTGCTTTGTTTAATTTCAATTGTTGACTTTGTGATGGCCAATAATTTTCAGGTATAGGCCATGGCATACCATCACAGAAACCATCTTCTAATTTATCAACGAGAATCTTTAATTCTGCAGCTGGAAGTGCTTTTTTCTTTTTTCCTATAATAATAATAAAAATAATAAAAATAATAATAATATGCATTTTATAAAAGCAGCTTGATGTAAAAAAAATATTATTGTAATAATAATAATAAGAAGAAGAATTTAACATCAAATAATAGGCTTAATAGCAAGTATATCAAATTATGTTCATTATGGATTCTTTCCTTCATTAAGTAGAAATCATTTGTATAATAAGTGAATTCGCTATGGAGCTGTGATTGATTGATAGTAAGTGTAGCATCAATAAACTAACTTCAATCGGAAAGCAATTAAGCTTGAATGACTTACTGTTGAGTATCAATATCAATCCTAGCTACATAGCGACTTAATTCACAAAATATTAGTAATTATCTTAGGTCAACTTTGGTATATAAATGTATGATAAAAATTAAAAAATAATAACAAATGAGCTAACATACCACAAATTTTATCTCATAAAAAATCAACATAATACTATGTCTCGATAAAATAATAATATAATATTGAAGATAATATCGATTCAATTCGTAATAATAATAATATTTATTTAACCTTTCGAATCGATGGCTCCAATAATTTGCATTTTTGGAACATAATTAATCGGTGGTAACTCCCCTAAGGCAGGTTCTTTTGGAACTGGTGTTGGTTTCTTAGCTTCTAATACATTTTTCTGTACTCTTAAAACTTCCTTTTTAACATCTTCATATTGATCAACTATTTTACGATATTTCAATTTATGATCATTATATAATCTATTTGTCACATCATTTTTCTTTTGCAAAAGCTCTTCAATACTTTGATATAATACATCAATATCAGATGTTAACATTTCTAATTCTGTATTAAATCTAGTTGCTTTCAATTTCATAAATCGACTTGTATTTTTAAAATTCGGTAATTTCTAAAAAAAATAATAGTTATATTATGAGTATAGAAAAGGATAATATTATATCATATTATGACCATACCTGTGTTATAGTATTATCAATTGGAAATCCTTTGGATTGAATATCATTAATAGTAATATTTCCTGTTAAAGCTTTTATAAAATTAGCAGAATCACCACGTAAATCACTTACTAACTTATCAAATGATGTCATTTGGTTCGCAGGATGAATGGATGAATATGGCTGATTTGTCATACTTGTGATATCAAATCCACCAATTGTATGATTATCATCTTTTCTTTCATCTGATCCATAGACATCATGTCGATCACTCATTATTTCGGAATTATTGTCTTGTTCTTTATTATTATCATTGAAAGGTAATACCTTAATATTATTATCAATAATATTGATCATATTGTTCTCAATATTATTATCATTATTAGTAGTTTCTAATAAATCATTATCATAATTATCATTAAAATCTGTATTAGCAACAATAACTACTTTACCAATTGCAGAAGATGGTTGCAAATCTGTACTCTTATTCATAATTTCTACTGAAAATGACATATCTCGACCTGTATTATATCCTAATAAACTTTGAATATTAATTTGACCTGATCCAACAAAATATTCTTCAGGATTATTTGGATTATCATCTAATACTTCAATTATTAAATTATTAATATGGATATCATTTATGGATACTAACCCATACAAATGTTTCATATCATCTTTTTTCTGATCTTGTTCTGAAATATTATATTTATCCCATTTTAATGCTAATGGTGAGTTATTTTTAGATGATGTACGTACAATCCATCCACCTAAACGTACTTGAATATAATATTGATTAAATGTTAATCCAGTATATTTTTCATATCGCAATAATGATAAACTTTTTATTCGTAAATAAACTAATCCATTATTTATTTTTAAATTATGATAATTAAGTTTGTGATGTGATTCACTCGTTAATGATATTAATCTACGATCATTTGCAGTACGTATTGCTTCTTGTTGTATTTGATGTCTAATTACATCAGATAATAAATGTTTTTTCTTCCAAATTTCATAATTTGATTTCAAATTTTGATTTACTATTAATATAGAAGAAGTTGTAGCAGGATTTTCCTAAAAATATATACCATTATTAAATTGTTCGTATTATAATAATTATAATAATAATAATTATTATTATTGTTATTGTTAAAATGAATATAATAATGTTACTATTGAAGACCAAATTTATATAAATATAACAGCAAAACATAAAACTCACCTTTTCAACAAATTGTAACATTTCTGATTCTTTCTTCTTATTGATTAATTTTGCTGATCTTAATGGAGTAATGTTTTGTAATCCAAGTTGTGCATCATATATTTTTGAAGTCGATTCTCTCATTTTATCTAATTTATCTTTACTAATTGTGATGAAAAATGAACTAGACAACCATTGATCATCTTTGATTAAATCACTTCGTTCATCAGCAAATAAACTATAATCATAAGTACCATCATATGGCGATTCATTCACGTGGACATTCGTAAATCCACAAAAAATAGCAAAATTAACTAAATTTGTGCTTAATTCGATCATTTCCGGTGAAATATCAGGCATGATTGGATCTAAAGTTGGATTACTAAACAAAATTGATCCATAATCCATCTCTTTAACAATTGAATCTAAAGACAATTCACTATCAGCATCACTATTATTATCATCATTATCATCATTTTTATTCTCATTATTATGACTTGAAACGACACTATTTTCCATCTCATCATTCTTATTTAGTAAGTTGCTTTCCTCAAGAATTGGTTGAGATAAAATACTTAAAACTGGTTGATCTCCAATATCATTTGAAATTAATTTATTTGAAGTTATATTTTCTTTATTTGATAGGATTTGTTCTTTATTGTCATTATTGTCAGGTTGTATGGAACTACTCAAATCATCATTTTGAGTTAATTGCTGTTGTTCCATTCTTGCTTTTTGTTTTCCTTCAATAAGAAGTCTCTTTTCTTCTGCTCGACGTTCTTTTTCTCGTGTTGCCATTTCTAATTTTATTGCTTCTTCTTTTGCTTTATCTTCAGCAACTAATCTTTCCATTAATAATAAAGAAAAATCTTTTAAATTATCACGTACACGCTTTAATTTAATTTCTAAACTTTCTTCATTAGAAGCAAAATTTTCCAAAATTTTCCTCAATTCAATAATTGTTATACCATTGACATCAGTTTCTATAACAGTTGGACCACTTAGAAAATCTGGGTTAAAATTTCTCAATTCATTATCTATTAAAAATGAACGTTGTTCTGCTCTCACAACTTCAGGATCTTTATCCATAATAGATTTCATATATGAGGGATTGCCAACATTTGCTAGTAATTCAATTGTTTCAATATCATATTGGTATGCTGGAAGTTCTGGTAGATCTTCATCATCATCATCATCTGAATTATCAGTATCTGTTGAAGGGTCTAAAGCTTGTTTATTTCGTTCATCTTTTTCTTTTTTCTTCTGCTGTTCAAAAGTAAGAGGATTTTCAAGTTCATATTTACGTTTTTTGCATTGTTCAATATGTTTTGTTATACGACTTTTTATATGATTCAATACGATCTGAGCAGCATCTGAAACCAACGCCAAAGTAGATTTTCCTTTCGGTATTTTCTGATATTTTGTTGGGCTTACATATGATATTGTGCCATTTTGTTTATGTTGATAATAAACTTCACCACGATCATTACATAACATATTCCAATTTGCAATTTCATTATCATCATTTTGAATAATATTACCCATTTCATCTCTTCCAGGTGGAGGTTTATACTTCATAATTGGTGGAGGATCCCAACTAGTTTCACCTGTCTTCCTGTGTTGAAAAAATGCACGCCCATAATCATCATATTTTGTTTCCCAACTTTTTGACTCGGCTACATTCGCTCTAATTTCTAAAGATAATGCAAGCGAAGCATTTTGTTCGACAGTATATTTAATGCGTGTTTCTCGCTCCAATGGAGTCAATGCACGATACTTCATTAGAATAGTTGGTAGCAAATGACCTTCTGGCCATAAATCTGCAATATCACGTCTCTCTTGAGCACGAGCAGCTTTTTCTTTCATCAACAAATTCATAAAATCTGCACATTTATCCCGAACAGGTTTAGTTAATCGTTCTACTTCCTCCTCAATACCTATCGCAAATCACAAACAAATTAGTTTTATTTATGATTGTTATTATCATATATTATTTTATATTATTATTATTACATGAAAATTTCATAAACAAGATTGAATGATAAATATAAACTAATTTTATTAACTTAATTAATCTACCTTGTGATAGTCGCTCTACTTTCTCTTTTTTGTCAGCCAAATCTACTTCAAGTACTCTAATTCTCCCATTCAAATTTATTATACTTTCTTCTTGTTTCGCAATACGAGACTGGTATTGAAGTATTTTTTCTCTGATTTTTTTCACAAAAGGTATCTTTTCGCTAATTCTTTCACCAGTCTTCGCAACTACACTTAACCCGTTGATGACTTGATCCACTTGAACATCAAATACTTGCTTGATACTGTTCAAATTACTGTGCACTGATTTTGCAGACTCTTTCCACAAGCGATCAACTGATCTTAAAGAGTTGATTTCTGTTTTAATTTTATTGAGAGCAATATCACTTTCCCTTTTCTTAAGCTCCATTGTTTTGTATTTCTTTTTCCAATCTTCAATCTCTTGTTTGAGAGCAGCAATTTCATCCGCATTATCGTTATAGTCATCGTCACCTTCGTCGTTATCATCAGCCATATTAGGAACAAAAACTAACGATTGATCGTCGTATAAAAGTTAATTAATATTAGAAGAAGTGCCGAAATTCATTAACAATTTAACTTTAAAGAATATTAATATCAAAAGTAATGTATTTTGTGAAACAAAAGTAATAGTTGTTGCATAAACATCAACAATAAAATTGTGCGGAATGTTTAAATTTAAATACTGCTTGTTAAGTCTAATAAGTATTGTACGTTATTTGTATTTGGTAATTAACTTATCTAATTATGTTTATAGTTTTTTTGATGAGAAAAAGGTTTGATAAAAAAATGAAACTGCCTGCTTTAACAATCTAACTTAAAAACAACCAATCACTGCCAAACCAGGATCTAAAATCAAAATATTCCAATAATTAAAATGTATTGATTGATGATTGACAGAAACAAAATATAAACTGTTCATTAAATAATTTGTTTTGATTTCTTCATGCCATCATGCATCATGTATATATTGTTATATATGTTTATTTCAAATCCAGAATTTATTATTCAAACGCAGCAAGGATGACGTCAATGAAATCAATGGTAGTTGCTGTTTTGGATACCAGTTCCACAATGGCAGAACCAGTTTCAACAGATAATGGTAAACAAATATCAAAATTAACAACAGCAACATCATTCCTAAATCAATTTATAGTGCAAAAGCTCATGACTACGAAAACTCTTGAGTTTGGATGTGTTGCATTTGGAAATGAGGAAACTAGTAATTATTTGAATGAAACTTCTGAAGGTTATGAATTTTGTAATGAGATCATTGAAATGGATAAACTATCTGTGCAAATAATTCCTTCTCTGAACTCAATTTCACCTTCTAATCCTTCCATACAAGCTGATATCATCAATGGAATAATTGTTGGACAAGATATATTGAATCGAATCAATGAAAGTAAGACATTTAATCGAATCATGATCATTATAACAGATGGCGAAACGCCTGTGGTTGGTGTTGAAGATTTAGAAGTTATCATTAAAAATATGAATAAAATTAACAACTTTGGATTATATATCCTTCATATTGGAACTATTAAATCTAATTCTTCTAAAATAAAAGTTGAAAATGCAAAGCTATTTCAAAGTATGGTTGATATTGTGCCAACTGGAAAATATTTGGAAGCTGACACGATTGGTAAGTTAAGTCACTCAAATCCTTTCCTAAACAATCATTTTGAAATCACATATAAATAATTAGGTAACTGCTTTCATATTCTGTCAATGGCACCTGGATTAGGGACAAGACCGCAAATGCTAAAAAATACATTAGAGTTAACACCACATATAAAAGTGCCTTGTTCATTTTTTAGCAAAATTATGAAAGCTAAATTACCAACTTTGAAAAAACGCCCCCGAAATGGTGGTGAAGGTAGTGTAAAAAGAGATACAACTTATCGTAATCCACAAGATCCAGATTTGGAGTTAGGTAATTTATAATGCGCTAGAGCAATGTTAAATACACAAACCTTGGTGAACAAATATGCTCGACGCATTTTATTTATTCAATACTAATTTGATAATATCGGGATTTAATTAAATGTGCTTTTAAATAAAATTTTTTTTTAATTATTAATAGGTATCGAGGAGCGAGTTAAAGGCTATAAATATGGCTCACAATATTTCCCTACTGCTGCTACTATTGAAGAGCAGTTCAAAATTGATGGCATCGCTGAAATAAAATTGATTGGATTTATGAATGCTTCAAAAGTGCCTCGTCACCATTTTTTGGAAGCTCCTATATCCATTATTGGTAATGTTGATGTGATGGAAGCTCAACTTTTTATGTCTGCATTTATTGAGAATTTAAGACAATCATCACAAGTTGGTCTTGTTCGGTTTGTTAAAAAAGAAAATGCTGATCCTTATTTAGGTGCCATTATGCCAAGCGATGATATAAATGATAATATGTCATTATTGTTGCATCGTTTACCTTGTAAGGAAGATATGAGAGATTACAGCTTTCCTCCATTGACTAAGTATGAGACTGTTGCTAGTAACGAGTCAGAGAAATTAATCCAAAAGAATGCATTATCAAGATATGTTGACTTTATGACTATTCGTGATCCACATCCAGCAGCTATCACACCGATAAATCCTACATTTCATGAAATAATGGCAGATATTGTTCGGAGGGTAAGTCTTGTCGTTGATCCCAACACTCAAATAGCTAGAATACCGTTCCAAGATCCCTTATATATAGATCAAATTCATTCGAATAGTCAACATAATACGATAGTAGCGAATGTTAGACAAGTGTTTCCGTTAGTAAAGGATGAAAAACGAAGCAAGAAAAGCAAAACTTACTTCACAAATATTGATATTAAAACTTCAAGTGAAGCTAATAATACTTCAATGAGTGGAATGAGAGTAAATATTAGTGAGAATATGGTGGTTGATGGTGACAATGATGAAATATTAGATGAGAAGGACGCTTTAGATTCTTTGCCAAGCTTTATTGAAGCCACTATTTCACCAATTGAAGACATGACTGCTAGAATTGCTATGATATCTGAATTACATACACAACACCCAACTGTAATTCTTACTGAAAAAGTATCTAACATTGTTACCGAGTGTATGAATACTATGAGAAGTGTTATTGAGCGTGCAATTACTATGGGACAGAGTGCTGCTTATTATAAACGTGCTGTGCAATATCTCCAATACCTTCGAACGTGTGCCATTGAAAATCATCAATCGATATTATTCAATAATATCTTAACAAACATAAAAAATTCATATCAATACGGTAGACATAAGGCAGTATGGAGTCTGTTAGTTGAAGAGAGATTAAGTTTAATATCAAATAATGAAGAAGGATCATCAGATGTAAGTGTGCAAGACGCAGATTTGTTCTTGAAAGAATCTGATAATGTACAATCACAAGTTGCATCTACTGCCATTGAAGTTGATGAGGATGATTTATTTGGTGGAATGGCATGATTTTTGTATCATTGATGTGATCTGATTTGATATTATTTTCAATTGCTCATGTGAAATTGCAAGCTTTTTGCTTAATTTGAATCAATGATGAATTCAATGAAATTATGTTTTCGGTTTTTGTACGGTAAACAACAATTCCTTCTTTAATCCATGATAAGACATCAATGCTAGCATAAAAATCTTATTAAATCATTAAAGCTAGCATGATATGATTTTCAAAAGACTAAGAAAAATGAATGCATGATGATGAGTTAAAATAAAATACGTTATTAAAAAATAACGAAAAAGATCAATCTAATATTCAGTATCTTGAGGTTTCTGCCATGGTTTGGATGGAATAACATGATTATTTTCCATGATATTTTCATTCATCATTTTAGTTCTGTTAATTTTCATGTCATTGGACTGATTATTGTCATTAGAAAATATAGCATCAAAACCTAAAAGTTTTGGAATTGAGTATTGCATTAAAGTCCGAATCACTT
>VKHH01006599.1:0-17368 GCA_015144975.1 Epipyxis sp. PR26KG
ATTATTGTTATTATTATTATTATTATTATTATTATTATTATTATTGTTATTATTATTATTATTATTATTATTATTATGGTTATTGTTATTATTATTATTATTGTTATTATTATTACAGTATGATTATAAATAAAATAAAATAAAAGATCTGCCATCTAGTTCAGGATTTGAAAACGAGAATTAAAGTGTAAATAAAAATCATAGAAAATAAATATATTATAATTATGTATTATTAAATTATGGAGAAAAACTCTTTCTAATAAGCCAACACTTGTTCATTGAATACATAAAATTCATAATCATAATCATCAGCAATAATAATAACATATAACTCTCTCTGCTCCAATGGATCAAATGTGGATGTATTTCTACGGTGTTTCCAACCATCAACTTCCGTAAACAGGTCAATTACGTAGTTCACAGGCTGTTTACGGAAGGTTTGGTTGGAAACAGGTTTCTATTGAGCGAACAGAAAACGTTTTACAATGATCAATCGGAACGGTACAAATATTATAGAACAAAAATTTCAATGCAATGAAAACAAAAGTATTGATTCAATTATTATGCCACTTACATGTTCCAGAAGTAGTATCAGGATGCCAAAAAGGTAAATCAAAATTAATAGCATATTGCCATCCGTTAGAATCAAGCTCAGTTGATATCGTATGCCAACTCTCTGTCACCGTCCAACCAGGCGGAATAGGTGGTGCAATATCTTCTAACTCATTTCCATATTTTTTACCATCTTCAGTGCACCATCTGAAAACCATGGAATAATAATAAAGTATTAGTTATAATAATAATAATAATAATAATAATAATAATAATAATAATAATAATAATAATAATAATAATAATAACAGTAATAATAATAATACAGAACAGTAATAACAGTAATAATATAACAAGAAGTTATAAAATGTTTGCGATGATAATAAAAATGATTCACCTTCCCGGATCTCTTGGATAGAAATGACCAGGTGCTGGAGTGTGACCCCATTCAATCACTGGTTGCCATCGTTCGAACTCATATACCGTATGTTCTTGCACAGATGCTGCCTCAGCTACACTTAGAAATGTAATATCTAATTCAACCTGTTAATGTAATAAAATATATAAATGATACGATTATTCGTTTTATTTTATAGTAAAATAATTATTATTGAGAAGAAATATAATTTTTCATTTTTCATGAAATAACTTTTTATGTTTTAGTGATATAAAGTTAATGTATAAAGCTAAGTAATATCAACCACATTTCATTGATTCAAAAACAATGTCACTCTTATCATAAACTTGTTCAGTGAAAGAATTGAATGATAATAATCAGAAAAACAAAATAGTTTTATAGCGAAATTTTCTCCAAAGGATAAATTGATAAATTAATATGGTATTTGGCATTGCAAATCAATAACTTAAATATATATTTCAATTTAATAAGATAACATAATCGTCATTTTTACACCTACCTCTCCTTTGTTTTTACCATTTTGAGGATTAACGAGTTTATATTTTCCACGATTTGGTTTGCTTTGACCAATAGAAGCAAACAAATCTTTAAGTTTTATTACAGCATCTCCTAATGGCTCAGATTCACTTGGTCGATTCTGATTATAATGATATCTACCAAAATATTTAATATTGTGATAATTATTACCTGATGAATTTAAGAAGAATATTATTGTTATTCAATAATTTTATACGGTCCTTAATGATGCATTTCAATAATAAAAATCTTACACAGATACTATAACTTTAGCATCATTCACTTTGGAAACAATGAATTGAAATCGTTCTGGAGGTTCCTACACAATCACAAATGAACAATTTTTTGAAAGTTTGAAAAATAATTAATTACTATTAATTGTAAAGTATTCGCAAACTACTTACCCATTTTGGAGAGAGAGAAGATGGTTTAATTGAGCTTAGCTGCTTTTGATTACCAGCAACCGTATCGGAAGGAAGTAGTTTCATTTCAACAAAAGCATCTGTGACTTGAGAGTAGCTGTTTCCAATAGGAAGATCCGATAAAGATGCCAACCGAACTATTACAATTTTTGTCTCTGGATTCAACTGTAGAATAGAAAAGCACAACAACATTATATATTTTTTAGCTGTCAGATCGTCAGATCATTATATTACCCGAGATCCTATTTCATCCAGTAATGGTGATGAAATTTCTGCTCGTTTAAACGCTGAAAACTTCCCTGTTTTGCTACAACAGCTACCCATGATTGTTGTAGTTTTGGTTTCAATTACCAATGAAATCGGAAATCCTTTTACTTTTTTAAACAACGGGTAAATTTCTGTTTTTGTGTGTAATAATATCTTATGTTGATGCTTTTATAACTTCTTACATTATTTATTTATATCTTTACCTTGTAATTGATTGTTTCAAATAATAGAAGTTGAATTTAATATAGTAGAAAATATAATTTACTATAAAATTACTGTGTGTTAATAATGGATAATACCATGTTTTTAAAAGAACTGTTTTCTTACCGTACAACTATTAATTATTAATTCATTCATTAATTAAAAATACAGTTAAACTTTTCATAAAAATAGTGATAATTATGAAGTTTCCGATTATGAAGACTTCGCTTATTACGTTATATCATTTTATCGCTTTTCTTTTCTTCGCCAAGATAAACAAATTGTTTTTGTGATCGCAATGCTAAGAAAATCATCAAAGCATCTTCTTGTTCATGGTCGAAGGTTTTCTGCTGAAGTTTTTGATAAATCATTGAAATTAAGGCAAAGAAAATTACAGCATTCAACTGGATCACACACTGATTATTATGAATATCTTCGAAAAGAATCAGCAAATCGGCTAATTGATAGATTGAGAGATATTTCTATGACATTCCCAATAGTTTGTGAAATATCGAGTTATCGTGGGCAATTGGTTCGTAGTTTAATTGAAGAAAGCTCCTCACAAATTGATGATGAAACAACCGACAATAGTCTTAATGACTTGGAAGGAAACAACAATTTGATTGTTGGTGGAATAAAAGAATTAGTTCAATGTGATGTCTTATATTCTAATGAAGAAAACAATAATGATTGTAATTTTAACAATAGTTTAAATGGAAAAATAAAAATAAAGAAAGTTAAATGTGATGAAGAAGAAAAATTACCCTTTGAGGATGGTAGCTTTGATTTGGTGTTAAGTTCTTTATCATTACATTGGGTAAATAATATACCGTCAACGCTAGTTGATATAAAGCGAATTTTGCGGCCGGATGGAGCATTTATTGCATCAATGCTGGGTGGAAATACGCTTAAAGAGTTACGGTATTGTTTTTATTTAGCAGAACAAGAACGAAAAGGAGGGTTATCACCTCATGCATCTCCAATGACAAAAGTATCAGATATGGCAGGATTAATGCAAGGAGCCGGTTTCAGACTGCCTACTATTGATGTGGATACTGTCCAGGTATGATCATTATAATATTAACTAATTTTATTAGTTTTTACTAACTAATTTTAAAAATGATTTACAATTTATAGATTAGTTATCCTGATGCATTTACATTAATGGAGCATTTATTTTACATGGGAGAAAGTACAGCAGCTCTTAATAGACAATATTCAGTTGGTAAAGACACATTCTTAGCTATGGCTGCATTATATCAAGGTCAATTGTACGATATATTATACTGATATTAGCTTCAATTATTTAGAAATATTAAAATATTTAGAACTATATGGTCTTGAAGATGGTAGCGTAGTAGCGACTTTTGAGGTAAAGAATAAAATGTATTAATATATTCATAATTAATTTGTTAATTATTTCAAATTATTATAATTTTATTTTTTATTTCAGATAATTTATTTGATCGGATGGAGTCCACATGATTCTCAACCTAAGCCATGTAAAAGAGGCTCAGCTCAGATGTCAATGAAAGATATCGCAAAATAACAATGAGAATTTGTTACAATTATATTTTTATTAATTTATTATTTATAAAAAACAAGTTCTTATTCCCAAACACTCAATTTCATTTCAATCAACGCAATTTTTAATATAATCCCATTGCATAGGGGACATTGCTATATTATAACATTTTGGCAAATAAGCTACAATTTTGGTAAGCAAGCCAGAGAATGCAGATCCAAGAAACGAAATTATAATAACAATGACTTAGATGACAATAATAATGAAGGCGGTGAAAGGGATGCGGGTAGACGAATAAACCTAGTCACTACTGCATTGTCCGGAGCTAATAATGATGATGAAGAGCAAGTCGGTTAGGGTTAGGGTTGTGACGTAAAACGACTTGTTCTTCGTCATCGTTATGAGCTCTGGACAATGCAGTAGTGACTAGGTTTATTCGTCTACCCGCATCCCTTACTGATATTAGCTTCAATTATTTGGAATTATTAAAATATTTAGAACTATATGGTCTTGAAAATGGTAGTAAAAAAGTAAAGAATAATATGTATTAATATATTCATAATTAATTTGTTAATTATTTCAAATTATTATAATTCTATTTTTTATTTCAGATAATTTATTTGATCGGATGGAGTCCACATGATTCTCAACCTAAGCCATGTAAATTTGTCAATGAAAGATATCGCAAAATAACAATGAGAATTTGTTACAATTATATTTTTATTAATTTATTATTTATAAAAAACAAGTTCTTATTATTAAACACTCAATTTCATTCAAATCAACACAATATTCAATATAATCCCATTGCATAGGGGGCATTGCTATATAATAACATTTTGGCAAATATTTATATCTATCTTCACTTACGCCATCACTAACTTAATTCTTAAGTAGATTATCAATTCGATTTGAACTGATAATAAAAAGTACTCCTACGATTTGACATTTTTAGAAGAAGCAATCAACAAGTTAATATAATGAACGAACTTGTTATTGCTTTAATTCAAATTATTATGGTAATTAATATTTTAAATTTAACTGTAAAGTTCCCAATGCACAAACAGTATTTGTTATTGGATTAATATAACCATCAGTACGTAACGATTTTGTTGTCATGAAATCATACCAACCAATACTATTGTTAGTTCCATCCCATACATAATCATAATCGCGTTGATTTGGATCACCTGAACCAAATCGAAAGAGTGTTAAACAGACATTACTATCGCCTAAATATCCTTTCAAATGCAAGTAAAATCCAATTTCTAACTTTCCTGGGATTTTCTGAAGTGCAATAAAAAAAGAAATATGATCATTGATTTTCTTGATTGGTGAACAACAAAATAATTCTGTATTCATATCAACAATAGATGGTAAAGAAAATTCTTCAATAATATGATATGATTTCCATTGTACTACATTTATTGATAATCGAGTATTTTTCGATAGAAACTGTATAGATAAGATTGGAATACTATAATTATCATTATTATTAAATGCATAAGAAATAAATTTTTTGATTTGCAAAATTTCTTCAGGTAATAATTCATTTAATTCATATAATTCTGGATTGTTAATTGCAGACATGATTCTCATAGTATCTAGATTATCTTCAGCTTTCTTAAGTCTTGTTTCATGAAATGATAATATTTTCAATTGATCATTATAAGTTGTTTGTTGTGCACCAACTATTTTGATATGTTCATCAATTTGCATTTGTTGAACACGTGATATTTTGCGATCTTGTTCATCTATTTGAGTCTGAAGTAATTTTGTTGTACGTATTTGTTCATCAATATGGATTTGTTGTTCACTTAACATTTTATTCGTTTTTTCCAATTGAATTTGTTGTGTTGTTATTAATTTTTGAGAACCTTCAAATTTCTTTTGAATTTCTATAAGGCCAATATCTGATTTTTTTAATCGATCTTGTAAACTAAGATTTTCACGGATTAGTTTTTTCAATAATATCGAATGATTTGTTAAATTATCAGTATGACTTTCTAGTTCATTTCTTGGTAAAAAACCATTACATGTATCAATACATCCCATGGTGAACAAAGGGCAAGGAACCATCTCTTGCATACAAGTTGTATGATGAGTTGCTTTGTGACCAAATTTAATTGTTTCGAAGCAATATTCGCACGTTATGTTACGATATAAACAATCATGAGTTAAATGCTGATCCAAATCTTTTCTTGAAATCATAACAGAGCAATGTGGTAAGTTAATGCATGGAATTGAATGATGCAAACACTCAGTCGAAAGATGATCATGGAGTTTGTCAACACTTCCAATCCAACAACAGCTACCTTTATCTGTATTATTAGTATTGCACATGTTTATTGATAATTCAATATCCGATTTATAATCGACTGCAACTGCAACTGCCGCAGAGTAGTCAATTTTAGACAATGAGTCAGATTCCAATGATTTAATCTTGCCTGATAAAATCTCTTCATTAGCTTTATCAGTGCTGACATCTCCTGTATAATGAATGCAATGCATGACCAGATCTCCGATGAGGTTTCTTGCAAATAAATTAGATACCAATTGTGTCTTATTTAATTCAACTCTACAAGTTGGACAAGTTGCTTTGCGTTCTAATGCATAGTTGAAACAACCTCTACAAAATGAATGCCCAGATAAGCATTGAACAGGATCATTCATTACTTGGTAACAAATCGGACATAATAAATTATCACTTGGAGCTGTAATAAATAAAGAAGCTGAGAATCCATCCGTTGACATTCACTTTATTTAAACTATTTTTCTTATTCCCTTTCCAACTTATTGGTTGAAAGTTTATTACTTTATTTCTTTATTATACGGTATACTTAAAGAATAATTTGCAATAAGTAATTAATATTTGGTTTGACAGTACTCTGTTGCTATATGCTATGTGTGAATAAGAAATAACGTAACCGCTGATTTAGATTTTAGACGAATTCCATTTATTACACGATTGAATATATATATATTTATATGTTTGGATATATATATACCGTAACTAATAACCGTTTTAAAGAAGGTAAGTTTACAGAACCTTTTATCCAACAGCAATAAATATCTCTCTTATTATGCATACTTTAGCAAGTTAATAAACAATAATATATTCAAAACTACAAGCTCAAATATAAATTTCATTCGACTTAATCTATCATTCATTCATTCATTCATTCATTCATTCATATGTTAAGGTACTCTGTTGTTTTTTAGCTTGGTCCTCTTAAATTTTCTTGATCCTTTAATTTTATATCTTATTATTCAGTATCCTTTCATTATTGTATCCTTTAGCTTTCATTTTCATTTACCGTAGAAATTCTAGTTCAAATGAATGAATATCAGTGATTACTACTATAATCCCTAGTTTCAACAATTATACAATAACGAATTATTGCAAAAGCTTAAGTTTCAAAACAGATTTCAAAATAAACTAAATTTATTAAATTATTGTACCAACTATTCCTAAAAACTATAACAAAATTATGCAAGTATATCAGGTAGGAGCTGCAATCGCATTCACTGGAATGGTCTGTATTATTTTACCAATTCCTTTCGCTCTACCTTCACGAAATATAAAAGTTGAACCAGGCAGAACATAATCTGCAAAATATAAAAATCGAAATCTCACAATGGCTCGTTCACCAGTTTTCAAAGTTTCACGACCTTTGATACCAATCATTTCAGCAGATTGACGCAATACACCGCAATGAATCACCGGCTGATACCCACAACCAATAGTTGTAGAATGATGCAGTATAATAACACTGGCCTCAAACTCGCGACAAGCCTTAGGTGGGTTGATAACATCTGGACCTTTACCAGTGGGAGGTGGTCCTAACAAACCATCAACCAAAACCATACCTTTACGAAAAGCAGATTTACGAAGTGTTATTTTACGATTAACAGAACGAATAGCAAATGTTGCACTTTGTCCTCTTTTTACTTCTGTGCAACCAACTCGACGACATTCAATACTACGAATAGTAACTGGAATAAAGGCTCCTGCTCTATCTGGGCCAAGATACAATGTATTATTTATCATAACTTTACCACGTAATAGAGTTCCTCCAACCACTAAGCCAACACCACGAACTTCATAAACTCCATCAATAGGAAAATGAATTGTTGGCATTCTTTCATAAGTCACTTCAGGATCGGAATCTAAACCAGCATAACGAGCTGATGAGCGACGAACTTTTGCAACAAATGAGCGAAGCAAATCAACTCCTTGACCAGTAACACTAGAAATTGTAAAGACAGGAGTAATACGATTTGAAGCAATTGATTCCACTGCAGTTTGCACTGCAGCATCATCTTTCACAGGAAATGGCATTTTTCCATTAGAGCGAAGTAATTTAGCCAATGCTGTTCTAGTTGTTTTCAATATATTTGGAGGACAGATATCAACTTTCGTAACAGCAACAAACATAGGAATATTTAATGCACAAGCAATTGAAATATGCTCTTTTGTCATCACTTGAACACCCATATTACTACCTACAACCAGCAAACAGTAGTCAGGCATAAGCCCTGTCAATCCAAACAATGTCGTTTTTAAATACTTTTCATGTCCACACAAATCAATAAGAGTGACACTATGATCACTTTTCTCCATTACTTCGGCCCATCTTTGAGCATGATTTCTTGCAGTTGGGAGTACCTGTTCATCACCTTTATAACCACAAATTTCAACAGTAACAGCAGAAGTTCTTCCATTTTCCTGCTCGTGACGATGTTTCAACACAAGAGAACGAGCCGCACCACGCCCATCATCTAATGAGGAATTAGTTAAAACTCCAATCAGTGTGGATTTCCCACTATCAACATTTCCAATCATCGCGATTCGAGTATCATTTGCTTCATATTCTTCTTTCATAATCTCATGGTAAGAAATAGTATTTTCATCATCAACTACATTTATTAGATTATCAAGTCCATTTTTTAAATTATTTTCCTCCAGCACATCCAAATTAATATCCTTGCTATCATCAATTTGATGGTCATCATCAACTATTGCCGCATCGGCTGTTCGAGTTGCCTCCAACTCATTAGCCATGCGCAGAGACGCATTGAAAAGATCAACTATATCTTCTTCGCTCATTTTGAGTTATTGCGTGTTAATCACAGATTATTATTAATAGTATTATTTCGTTTAAGTGTTTAAGTTGAAGTTATGAAATTACTGTTTGTTATTGAACTTATTTTTCATGTTCATTTTTAAAAACATTTAAATTTTATATTAAATTCTGGAAAATTCATTTCATTTTCTATAATTCATAAATAACCTTAAGATCAACAAATCAACGAGTTCCCAACATTCGTATTTGTCGCAGATCCGAACGAACACCGGTATAATGATACATATACCGGTATCAGTAAAGTGATTGAATGATCCAAAACAGGAATTAAAGTGCGATGCCGCTTATACACTTCTATATTATTTACAGGTTAGGATTAATAGCATATATGATAGATAATAAGACTATAAGTTACAATCAAGTATTTTTTAGTCTCAAGGTGGAACCCGGAACGTAATTACTAACTTATGATAAAAATACAGTTATTCCATAAAAACGATAACAACATGCTTGAAAACGAAAAGTCAAGCAGTATAATAAAATTTAGGATATTGTCCTGACCCAAAACACTAATACACAACTATGATTACAGTAGTCAAATTATAACTGCTTTTCAATTTGCACTGTTGGTTAGCAGTAACCGATAGACAATATCTTACTAACAACAACTGCAAAATAGAGTTACACAATCGTTTATCATATACAAAATATATTTTATTTATATACGAAATTACTCTATTGAATGAATAGTAATCATACAAAAATATAAAAAAAGAAAATTTATCTACGTTTGAAAGTTCGAAAGCAACTATGGAAAATCAGGAAAGATTTTTTCCAAACGACAATAAAAAAGTACCGCATTATGATGAATGAGTAGAAATAACGACTGATCTTACGTCGTCATTAAGATCTAATTCTTTATTTGATGAATTAAAAAAATCTTTTAGAATAATAATGCTTTCATCATCAAACACAGTTGATGATGTTAAAAATAGCTCTAATTTTTCATCATCAAAAACTAACTGCCGTAATTGTCTTGCATTAGTAACCCCAATTTCGTTCAACTCATTTCTAGCACTATTTATAGTTAAGGGCATAATCCATTTTTTAATTTTACACGAATTAATTTCCACTATCAATGGTTCAATTTCAAGATTTTCTCTACCAGGAAAAGTCCATGTTCCATATTTTGTTATCGAATCATTATTTGAGGATGAGATACCACATATATCAATTGAATCAAGTACTGATGGTTGAATTATTTTGTATTGTTCTCTAAGCATTACATAAATTGCTGTCAGATAAGAGTCTGAAGGGTTGGTGATATAGGTTGGATTATTGGCAATATAAGAAATTGCATTTATTGACTCCCAATCTTGTCTGTTACTTGACAATACCTGCACAGTAAGTTCCTGTTTATGATAACCTCCTTCATAATGATCAAGATGATCTAACTCTAGTTGATTGAGAAGTGTTAGGGAGCCATAAACAGATTCTCCTTTTAATGGATAAATACTTGCAGCTGCGCCACCCCATCCATACGAATGCATACAAAATATTCGAGTCCAATCCATTGCTTTGGCTGGTATAGATGTCAACAAAGGATTATGCACACGTGCTTGCAATTGAGAAATAGAATTGGATCCATAAGAAAATAAATAATGAGTCATTCTACAGTACTATAATATGAAAATAGGTATTGTAAAAAGCGATAATGGTCTTCGAGTTTATTCTTCGTGTCGGTAATGCGCAATGATAATTAACCTCTAGTTCCCCGGACGTTGTTTTGAATGCTTAAAAAGTAAATTTTGATAGATTTTGATTGAATGGTCAACGTAAAAAAGTCAATTTTGTGTTTTGTAATTTTACAACAATTTTGTTGTTTTTCTACAACAACGGTAGTCGGGGAACTAGAGGTTAATATACAAATCCAGGAAGAAATAATAACAAAAATAAAATTTCGTACAACTCTACTACTGCTATACTACGGTGTTGAAAAAGCTATTATTGGGTCGGTCAAATTTTATTATATTACCGGTATTGTGGTATTGTGTAATAAAATAAAAAGGTAATAATTCTCCTTTATACTTTCAACTTTCAACAAATAAATTTGAATTAAATGACAAGACCGAGGACAGAAGATCGACTCTATTGGCTAATCATAAGTTAGTTATTGAATTTATTGACATAAGCTCTTGATGAACATAAGCGTTTTAAAGATTAACATGATCCATCGATGTTTACAATTACCACATCGAGTACGTGGTATTAAACTTGGACTCAATTTTTCGAATGCTGGAGAGAGATCTTTATCTTATCGAATAGGTGGTAACGGAAATAATGGGACGAGTGGCAATTCAAACGTTTGGTTATATGGAATTATTGCAGCTAACTCCGGTGTATACATTGTGTGGGAATTATCAAAAGATGATCGTCGTAAATTAGAGTTTATGGGTCGCAACTTCACACTATCAAGTTATGGAGTTTTGAAACGACATGATTATCATACATTGATTACTGCTATATTTTCTCATTACGATATTTATCACTTTGGATTTAATATGCTTGCATTATATAGCTTTGGAATAAATACCCTACAAACAATTGGGACTTCACGTTTTGGTTTATTATACTTTGGTGGTGGTTTGTTATCATCAATTGGTGTAGTTCTTTGGCCGCTAATGGTTCCATCAGATTGGCCAGCCGCAAGATACGAATCAGCTCGAAAACCCGCTTTAGGTGCAAGTGGAGCAATTTATGCAGTTGTTTGTTGGAATATTTTAACTTTTCCTAAAAGTTTAATATATTTTTATGGTATTATTCCAATACCAGCTGCATTTCTTGGTATAGGATTAATTGGATATGATATGTATAACCTTTATAGAGGTGATACTCAAACAAGTAATGTTGGTCATTTAGGAGGTGCAGCCTTTGGAACTTTATTCTATTTAATTAACCTGAGACGAGGAAGAGGAAGATGGTAGTTTCAAAAAATTTATTTATCTTAATATAATGGAATAATAATCATATATTCAACTTCATATTTCAACTAATGTAAAATAAATAAAAAATAATTTAACATAAAATTTTAATTAAATATTCATAAAGAAGTGCAAATTATGTAGGAGGAAAAGATACTCCCAATTATCCACACTACATGCATAACAATATTAAAGTTCAAATAAATGACTTTCCATAATTAGCAACATAATCCTCCAAGCTAAGTTAAGCTTATTTGCTGTGTCTTATTTACAAAACAACTTTTATTAGTTATTATTTATTTCGTTATTTATTGGATTTAACTTTTGGAATTTTTGAACAATTTGCTGTATGTCTTGGTAGACATTTACAAGTTGCACAAATCCCTGGTATCATTGGTTCTGAACACATCGCATCATACTCATACCATTCATTCATTATATCTGGATTTAGTCGCATAAAAGCAAGTGCAGCATTTCTTTCGTCTTTATCAGGTTTATTACTTGGATCAGCATTTCCAACTAATGCCATAGCAGCAACAAATGGTGCATTTTCTTGATGTGTTAATAAAAATATAGTCGCAATATCAGACATATTTGATTCTATAATTGAATCTTGATGAATGCGATACCAGCATGCTGCATACATCAATCTTTTCCATGTTAACCATGGCAAAGCTACATTTGGCTGCTCCGAAAAGATGCTCGGACTTGTTTGAGGATCTTCACCTATCACATAATCCAAATCTGGTTTTACTATTTCATAAAAGTCACGTGCTCTTTCATTGGTCCCACCACAATAAATGATCCATTTACTTGCATATTCATCAATCATTTCACCCATCTCATAATCATTGAAATGGTCATGAGATGTCAATTTTCTGACAAATGATCGATATTGTTGATAAATAAAGTTATGTTGAGAATTACGGAGAAATAATAACGAATAACCGAGAACTGTTGAACCTCCATTAAACTCCATAGATTTGCTACTGTTGGAGTAAGTGCAATCCAATAATGTTGCTTTATGATCATTTGCAAAGGTTGCAGCGAACATATATTCAGTATGGTCACTTACTGGAATCTCAAAGTTGTGTAAACACTCATCACCATTGATTGATAATACCAATCGTCCTTGAAGAGTATCCACACTTGCCACCAGAACATCCCCATCCACAAGCTTTCTAAATTTACCTTGTTTGCTACCTGATGCATAAAACATAGCTGGTGAATTGGCTGAGCTACGATCATCGGTTATACCCCAAGAATTTTTGGTTTTTCCAACTCCATTACTATCGATGTTCGGAAAATCTCGCTTCACTAAACCAAAGGACATCCAGTTAGTGCTTTGTGGTGCGTAATCTAACCTGATCTGCATAGTACAACAGCTTGAAGTAAGATCAACAAATGCAGCAGGATATCTAGAAATCCCACCATGGCGTTGAACTGAACTTCCATTATTAGTATATGTTAAATAAGCATTTGAGGTTGTAGCATTCCATGTAGAAACAACTGGTCCAGTATTAGATAATACTGGAGCAAAGGAGCTTTGTATAGTTTTTTTCCCAAATGCTAATAGAAATTGCTCTTTGAATATAGATTCTAACTTATTAACTGCTTTATCATATTTTGTGCGGTTCATTGATATCCAATTCTTTGCACTGTTAACGAGAATATCATCTGATTGATTTGTTGAATATGGTAATTTGCCTACTGAAGTAAGTGATAGAGCTGCCACTGCAATATCGTGATCATTTCTGGATCCATATAATGATAAGAAAACAGAATTTGATGCAGTTTTTGATTGTTTTTGATAATGTTCAACTTCAGATTTATGTCCAACAATCCATAAATCTGCAGCTTCCTTCACACCAGCCTTCAAAGAACTAAAGGGCAAAGAAAATGCAATTTTTGATGGGCATTCATAGTATTCTGATTTGAACCATTTGAGCATTTCTTTATTCACATCGGCCCTGTGACGAGTTTGAAATGCTTTTGCTAGGGTGGAATGTTCTGCAGCAAATGTTGGTGAGCAAAGAACAAGAACACAATTCTGCGTCAAATTACCAGTGAAAATTTCGGCAAATTTTGCACAATTAGTAGCAAGTGTTTTTTGAGTGGACCATGTAAACTGTTTTCCACAAACGCATGTGACAGAATCACAACCATCCCCTTTCGCCAATGACATGTCACAGTTAGGGCATGGAACGACTGTATGATCTAACGCTGAAGCATTATCAACGCATGATTTACCTTCATGAAAATCTTTTGTTTTACAGCGAAAGCAATGTAACTTTTTGCAGCATTTGGTATGGATTCTTGGATGATCTCGAAGATAACGCAAATGTAGATTAGCACGTCGTTCTGGTTCATCCATGATTTTTAAAACATGTTGAAATATTTCCCATGCTTTATCATCAGGAATGGCAAAAAGTTCAGGGAAATAAATAGTATTAATTATATTGTAATATTCCTCCAACGAATAAGTGCCATTTAAATAGTTTGTAACGTCTTGTCCAAACTTTGAAGTATTCAAGTTGAACGTCGAGTCAGATTGATTAAAATGAGATTGTAGATAGTTATGAGAAGAGCCAGCTAAATCGGTTTCATAATCTTCATCTATATTTTTTAGAGCATGACATCCACCACAAAAGAAAGCTAAAATTGTTTTGGCAAGTGAAATATACTTCAAATTTAATCCATTAGGAAGCACACTATTCCATTCCTTATAGAGTAATAACATCTTTCTTTTATCATTTTGATGGTTCAAGATCGGGCAAGTAATCATTGGACATGTTCCTGGGAAAGAAGAGTTCAACAGTCCTTCTATATATCCATTCAAACAATCTTTACAAATTCCTCCATGAGATTTGTCTGCACAGCAATTGAAAGTGACTGCCACACTTTCCAAACAAATAGGGCACTGTGACATAACTTTAAATCTTGATTTTATAATCGCTTTTATTTTGCTGTATAATTTATTAAAATAAAATCAACACAAATTAATTCAACAACAATACAAAAAAAACACACACACAACACAGGAATCTAAGGAAAAGGGGGCTTTGGTTAGGAGATGAGATTGATCACTAAAATATCATATAAATGAATAATAAATATAGCAAGTAACTTGATTCAGAACCAAGTATTTATAATTATTATTGCATTTTAGTCCCATCACATCATCACATGTTTATTCATTATTTATTAAACTTACATCACCGCATCATAACAATAATACACAAGCCAATTATAAAAGGAATCTTAGGCAACACCTTTGGTCTATAATTGATTTGAAGATTTTCATTCATTCTTTCAGTCATATTACGGTATGAGCAGCAGCAGGTATACTAAAATATATCCCAGATCCCAAAGAATCTTTATTGAATATAGAAAATACTGTAGTCATTCTAAACACTAATTTATTGTTTGAAAGAAGACTCGAATTGTTTTGTAATTTTCCTTTAAAGAAAGCTTTACCTTTCAAAAAAAAACTAAACTTTTAACTTAGATCTAGCATTCATAATTCATTCTGTAGATTATAAATTAAACAACACTTTCTCCATGTTACACTTTTCATTGTTTTTTATTTTTGTTGTATATATGTCTCTAAACCTTATTTCCAGTGAATTATTAGATATAGTTGACCGAAACAACACAGTTAGTAATAAAGTTGATCCTTTAATGGCTTTTTTGCTTTCTGATATCTCAAGAATAACAAAGAATGAAACAAGAACAGTTGATAATGAGAAGATAGAAAATGCGAGTCAATCTGAAATATCACTGAATTTTTCTGAGCCTTCTGAAGTCCACAACTCATCAAACAATAAAAATCTAGATTCGAATTCTCTTGATATTGGTGAACGGAATCATACAGTTTGGGAGCTTATGAAGCAGCAAGTGCGCAATGATTTTGCGCCATTAATTATCGTAATTGATTTAATTGTGCCAACTGTGGTCAAAGAATACATCAGGTCTGAAACAAATAAACTTGCTCATGTAACAAAAACAATCTTTTTTGGGACTTTTTCTCCAATGTTGAATATAGCATGTAAAATATTTCGTGGTATGGGACAATTTATGATTTATATAGCGGATGGAGTTGAAGAAATTGTGAGGAAAGAACTCTTACAAAAACAATCTGATTTAAAACAGAATAAAACTGATATTCAATTATATAATAGTTACAGCGAAATAAATAAATCACATAATGATAGTATTTCGTCTGATTCTGATTCTAATAATGATAATGATAAAATCGAATTGTTGGAAAATAATAGTAATAATGAAGATATTGATAGTATAAATGATGTAAATGATAATAATAGGGATAGTGTTGATGATGATGAACTTGATCATAATGATATATCAAACAGAGTAGATGATATTAATGAGCATATTGAAGATGATGACAATAATGTAATAATCGAATTATAATAATTTTTTTGTTTTCAAAATAATTATAATTATAGTTTTAAAGTTAATATTTTTTCAAAACACAATAAATTGTCAGCTTGTTATGCTTTATTCTTTATTTTAACAAATCTAGGAAAAAAGAACAACCCCTTATCATCATAAATATGATAATCCATACTTCAATTCTTTCATTAACTTACTTACAATCGACATGATTCAAAGTAAATATAGAAATACTAGTTCATTCCATTCTTTCATCGTGACCCAAATATAATAATATATTATAAATATCTCAATTTTTACAACTCATACCTCAATAATGATAATATTCAAGGTCAATAATAATAATAATAAAATAATATAATAATTTATTTTATTATTATTATTATTATTATTATTATTATTATTATTAAAATAGTATTAATTTAAAACAATTATATCAAACTAGTTATATATATACTTTTGATATATATAATATTTTTCTACTAACTAAATATTCGATCATAAAATATAATAACTTTCTAAAATAATAAATCCTTCCTATCTATGAGATTAGGAATGATATAAACATTAAAAACAATCAACATTTTAAATTATTTTTATTTATAAAAAAGTAAAAATGAACTGATTCAACTTATCTATTCTACCTATTCTCTTTTATTTGATGAAATGGTCAAAATAAATCGCAAAATAATAATGAGCACAGAACTTTTTTTTACGAAATATGAAAAGTAAGTTTTTGACAATTTTGTTTCCTTACTAATATATTCTTTGGATTACATTAACCGGTATTTTCAATCAGAGACATTTAATTATAATATTATAATAAAAATTATTTTTATTGTTCATATCAAAACATACAATATTTGATATTAATAATGAGAATATTAAAAGTTTATAATAAGGGCATGTTCGGTAACTGGAAATCCACTGGATTTGGGAGAAATTCCAGTGGATTTTTCATTCCACTGGATTTCACCCAGCGG
>VKHH01006600.1:0-17367 GCA_015144975.1 Epipyxis sp. PR26KG
ATAATAATAATAATAATAATAGTAATAATAATAATAATAACGATAATAATAATAATAATAATAATAATAATAATAATAACAATAATAATAATAATAATAATAATAGTAATAATAATAATAACAGTTTGTTGTACAGATATTTTTTGTTGGTATCAAATAAAATAATAATAATATAAAATGAAATAATTTATAAAAATGAAAAAGGGGGCTTGTGATGTACCTTCTTTTTTTGAAGATGATGATTTCAATGATGATTTACTAGATGAGGATGGCATGGGCGCTGCGATTAATCCTATTTCTACCGGTAACGGATATGGAAATGGATTATGAAACTGAACAATTGTCGATCCGATGCTATTAAGACCAGCTTCAATCGTAACATTTGGCATAAGATCTGGTTTAATTCCAACACCTGATATCTCATATAAAATATCACCAAACTTTTTATTACTTAATTTCACATTTGTAAATGTTATTTCTCCAATGCTGGATGGTTTAAACATGATTTCAAATGATGATTGTGCATATGGTAATAATGAAATGCGATCATTTGCAATCGAAAAATGATCAGTATCATCGATCGTAACGGTAAAAACAACTGATTCAGGAAGAGGATTATCAACTGGTGCAGTAATAATAATAGAACTGGCAACCATTGCTTCAGCCGTTTCGACAACAATTGGCTTAGCAGGTAATCCTTTCAATTTCAATTTATACCATACTTCTCCAACATTTTCATTTTGAAATGATATTTTTCCAATGAAGTCACCTGCTAATAATGGTGAATAAATGAGTTCATACGTATCTGCTTTATAAGGATATAATGTGAAGATAGAATCTCCAATTAATCCTTCACCAATCATTTGAACATTGAATTCTAACACATCATTTGTTGGATTATCTAATGTGATTTCAATGGCTACAGCTGTCCGTACGACTGCTTCTGCTTCAATCATACGTTCTTCATTAGGTGCACTTACTTCTACAGTCACTGTGTACCAAATCAAAGCACCTGACTCGGGGTCAGTGAAATTAATATAACCAGATAACAAGCCACCTATAGGACTAAGAATAGAGAACTCATATTGGGCACCATGCGGACCAACCTAAACAAATAATTAAAATTATAAAATAATCATAAAATTATAATCATAATTGTTATGTAAATATGATTATAATAAATGTTTAATGGTTCATCAATAGAAACAAGTATCATTCTAGAAAGAGTGTGGTATATTTTAGTATATTTCAACCGCTAATCGGATACGAAAAATCGAGAAAATTCAAGTTTTGAAATAATAATAATAATATTACCTCAATTGTTTCATCCCCAGTAAGATAAGGTAAGTCAGTTTCAACATCATAAATAATCGATGATCGAAACGGCTGATCACGATTATCTTTTTTATTATTTGTAGTAATAGCAGGAGGAGGAATGGATGGCAAATTAATTTTAAATGATTCCTGTTTTTTCGCACGGCATTGAAGAGTAAGATTTTCTTCAGCAAGCGGGTCTTCCACATTTCCAAGCAAATGATATTGAAATGAATCCATACCATCGGAATTCTTCAGTAATAATGTACCTTCTACTGAACCTAATAATAAAGAAAATGAATGAATGAATCGTTGTTTTTGTGTAATACTAATACATATTTTGGGGGTTTATTTAATGTAATGAACGGATAGACAAAGGATTATTAAGACAAATATTATATAATATTAGTTCTTTCTGAAATTATTATTATAGTACAACAATAATTACAATGATGACAATATAATAATATAATGATAACAACAATAAAGTATAATATAAAAAATAATATTAGCTATTAATATCATGTCTATACCTGCATTATTTCCAATAAATGAAATCTCGAATGGTACTGTAGACCCTTTAGGAACAGATAATGACTTTGGTCCAGAAAATCCTTTGCCTGTGATATTAGAATATAATATCCAATCGCGATCTGAGACATTAGCAATAGGTATCTCTTGGAATAGTCTTTGTCGGGCAGGCCCATTGAACTCTAAGATCATTTTCAAATCTGGCATAGCTACTTTTGCATGTAACTCAATCACTCGTATGTCCGTTGGATTATCTTTCGGATAAATAATTCCTGGAAAAATTAAGTTAATGTTAATATTTTTCATTATTATCATATAAAAATTATTAAAATTGTGGCGTGGGTTTAAAAATAATACTTATTATTACTATTATTAATGTTATTAAACAAATTGTAAAATGTCAATTATTATTATTGCCATTATTTTGCAGGACTATTAACTTACCTTGTGTTGAATATTGACCAGCTTTTTCAGGATAAAACTGAATCAAAACACTATTATATACCATTGCCAGACTATTCATATCCTCTCCTGTTGGCTTTTCAAGAATAGTTTTCAAAGTCTTTTTGAATTTAGCAGGTGAAATAGCTAATGATTTCGTTGTTGCATTACTACTTATATTACTTTTAACAATAAGAATATATTCTGAAATAAATGAGATTTGTTTTTTATATGTGAAAAATGATGGAACAAATTCAATTATAAAATTAGATTGTCCTGTCTCATCATTTATAATAGGACTTGCAATAAGATTTTGTAAAACTGATCGAGCACGAATCTTTTTATTTGGATTTTTTATTCGATTTTCTGTCATTATACTTAATGCACGCTCGAAACTAGAATTTTTAGAACTAATTCTTAATGCATGAAGAGTCTTGGTTTCTTTAATAGTTGATATTTCCAACTGCTCAACAGGCTATAATAAAGCAATAATAAAAATAATATTAATATTGTGAAAATTATACAAATTTCCATAATTAATAAAATACAACAGTCATAAGAGTGGGTGGGTATACTTAAAACGTTTTTTCATTTTATTCTTTCATTAAAAAACAATAATTTATCGCTATTACGAAAATATATTATTTCATACAAGACATCATTTTAAATTGGTGACTGGATGACAAAAGGGGGCAAATCCTACAAATTATAGTAAGCCCAACGAATAAATAGTATGCCCAACGAAATTTAATAAAAATATAATATAATTATTAAACTTTTACCTTAGGGAATCCAACATTCGCAAGGATTTCATAACATAATTCACCTTGTTGTGGTTCAATGAAAACTACTTGGCAGATATATTTCCCAAGAACAAACGGTAGCATAGAAATGTTGATGAAACGAGTCGCTCCCTTCCCAACTACTACACCAGCACCACCAACACCTTCTTCTAGACACCAAAAAGGTTGACGAAAAAGACTCTCAATTTCGTTTTCTTCTTCTAAAGAGCGAATCTCAGCAGCTATACATTACATAAGAAAATATTTATTAGGATGTTACAAATAGACGATAACTCAATACAATAATAATAATAATAGTAATAATAATAACAATAATAATAAATAATATAATATTAATAAATAAACGAATAAATTACCTGTTAAGTCAGGTTCATCAACAGGAGGCTTTGTAAATACACTTGCAACAAATGAGTCACTTGTTATTCCAGTTTTCGATTTCTTCTTTTTTTCAACATTTTTTCCATTTAATATAGTTTTAATCGTATCTTCAACAGTCTCCGGTATGAATTGAATTTGTAATCGAATTTGGAAAATACCTTCTTTTGGATAAGGATTTTTTAATTCAATTTTGAATGATTCTAACTCGAATAAATGAACTATAAAACATTATAGTAAGTTTATATGATTATTTATAAATTTAACAAAAAAACTGTTCATCAATCAAATAAACACAAGTAAGTGCTTTTACCGTCTCTTTCAATTCTTTCAACTGGTTTTCTACCAGTAATACTTGATATTAATTGAAAGCATAAAGTTGATCCTGCTAATCCATTGCCATTATTATTTGTTCGACTCCCGTCAGGAGCAGTTTCATTCGATAAGGAAGTTGCCCAAAAGGTTAATTTAGATGAAACTGGATCAGCAAATCGTGCATTCAATACAATCTATTAGTATTATAATTACAAAAATTAAAAAAATAATTGAAAATAAAAAAATAATATATATATAAATAAAAAAAATACCGGATATTGCACAGCTGACTCCGGAGGAATGAGAATCTGTGTAGGGCCATCCAGATTGAAATCACTACTACCATGTAAGGTCACATCATAAGCAACTTCTTTATTAGATGGGTTTTTCAACTCGATTTTTTTCATGATAGGAACTCCTAACTTTCCAATAAAATCAATTCTAGTTTTTGGTACAAGACTTGGTAGATTGAAAAATAAATACATTATCATCAACACAACACTTCTTGATGAACTGATTAATTCTGATAATCCTATATCAAAGTCAAGTCTAATACTTCCTAAAGCATGTAAAAAGAGTGAAAATAAATCATCTTTACGTGTCATAGCAGTATATCCACTTAACGGCTCATCGACTTGTGTGATGTCAGGAATATGAGAATGGATTAATTGTAAGAATCCAATTACTTCTTTAAATAATGTATCGAAATCAACTACACGCTTACTAAATGATGATAATTTATTATCAAATCCTCCACTTGGATTTCCTGCATCACCAATGTTAGAAGCATGGTCGATATGATATGATATCCATGCTAACAACACCGCTTCTGCTGTGGTGAACACATTTGATGGTTGGAATTCACGAGGTATCGAAGAAGGAAGTTTTTTCTTTTTCCCATTCTTACTATCGTCATTATTGGAGCCTAAAAATATATTAATATGACAAGAATATCATATATTATTATTATTACTATTATAATTAAATTACCTTTATTTTTACTAGCAGTTGCTGATGTGGATGAACTTATTGCTAAATCATCTTTTGTTGTGAACACAACACCAGGCATTTTCATGAAATCTTTATAATTAATTCTTGATAAAAGGTAGATTTTTACTGATTGAAACAACACTTCAATCCATGACCACTTGCAAACATTCAACCATTTCGATTCCCATTTTTTGCGATTTTCTGCAAGCATAGCTGGTGTAAACCGCACACTCTTGTCACGTGTCAATTCATACTCTTGTGCGTAAATATGATCATCTAATCCAACCATATTAATAGGATTAACATGAGTTAGAAGTGCACCATTTGCTATTAAAGAGTTCAGAATTTGTTGATATTTATAAACCAAACGATTTGCTCCAATAATTTTGTTATTTTTATCAGTATTTCGATTGTTACTTGTTCCACTACTAGCATCATCACCAGCATCTATTGATTTACCTCCACCATAACCTCCGCGGTTGACTGAACCATCATCAGATTTTATGCGACGTCCACTCATTTGCTCAATGCAATCCACAACTAATTCACCATTGCTGTCCGTAACGCATTGAGGAAAACGATCCAAATTAAATTTCTTCGAAGGAGAACAAATATTCTGATTCAACCATTTCAAAAGAAATTTCACTTCATTTTCATCAACTGTACCAAACATATCTTTACTTTCACGATCTAAATCAACACCATCATTAGATGCGATGACTTGGTCATGTGATTGTATGCCATTAAGGCTGCCTAACGAATTTGCACGAGCTCGTGGATTATTTGATGAATTATCACTTGGCTTGGCTTTAGTTGGACTTTGATTTTGTTTTCCTTTCACAGAATCACCAGTGACAGCATCCTAATACAAATCATTAAATATTCCAATGAATGATTTTATTATAACAAATGAATAGAATATTCTTACCTTATTTTCAACTGCACGTAGTCTTTCTAATGACCGCTGCTTTCTTAATTCCTCTTTTCGTTTCGCTTCGATAGCTCTCAACTCAGCTATTTCTGTTTTCTTGACGAATTTCACAGGTTGATTATCAATGCCAATGAAGCCATACACATCATTATATGATTTCAAAAACATATGATTTGATAATAAGCAACCATCGCTGCAACCTGATACAGTTACAAAGAATCTTTCTCCATCTTGATCATAAAATTCTATTTTTCCATTCCAAGAAATCGGAGTTTCTGATTTGCAAGCAATAAAAACTCGAATGCGATCTGTCATTATTCCAACTTCTTTCCCATCCGGATAACTTATATCTAATGTAATTGGGATGTTTGGTGAGACCTAAAATGAGTATAATAGAGATGGTTATAAATAGACTTAGATGGTAAATAATGATATATAATACCTTATGATTAATTGATAGACCATTGTAACCATTATTAAAAATCGTAAATGAAGCACGACTTGTGATGTTGAGTGGTACTGTTGGGATATCAACATGTGATTTATTAAATGTTAATCTTGGGAATAATCCACTACCAACACAAGCGATGGTCAAGTAGGGTCGACTGACATCAGCTTGATCTTTCAAATAAACTTGAAGTTTTTTACTATAGTCTCCACTACTTTGAGGTTGGAAAGTAACTCTTATTGGACAAGAAGATCCTGGTGCTAAATCTCCTTTTAATGGTGACACGAAGAATATTTGGCTTGGTTCAAGGTCATTATGAGCGGGGGCTTTTCCCGTTTTACCTGAAATATTTTGATAAGAAAACACTAATATAAATAATAATTCAGTAAAAGGATTCAGTCTTACCAATCGCTGAATCATCAGCAGCTCCAAATTCTTTCACAACTTCTTCTAATTCTTTTATTTCAAAAGATACAACTTTTTTCGGCAGAAGATTTTTTATTGTTGTTTCAAGGAAATAAGAGACTCTAGCAAGTGGATCTCTTGACACAACACGATCACCAAAATCAACAATTAAACTTGAAACACCAAGCACAGAATGGACACCATGAGCAGTCACTGGCCTAGTGAGTGTTTTATCGTCAGATATACCTATGGAGATGACATAATAATAATGATTATTATATTTCAATAAAAAATGTGAATAATTTCAAAACTTAATATTATTTTTAATATTACTATTAATTTTTAAAAATAAGTATCTTCTTACCTTGAAGATACAATTGTAATTTGAAGTTATGATGTTTGGAATGATTTGGCCTAAATATTAATTCCGCTTGTAAAGTAGCGTTTGCTTTAATTAATATTTTCCACATATTATTTGATGATTTATTCGCTCCAGCTGGTGGAGAAATAACAGCTGATGATGTTGTTGCATTTTCAGCATTATTTGGATTTTCTGCTATTTTAATAATATTACCAACATTATCCTCTTGATATGTTGATATTTGAGTTTGACAAAAGTCTGGAACACCTTCAACTTCTTCGATGGAGTCTTTAATATTTGGTATGAATTCTGGAAATGCATTTAAATCTAAGATAAGTGTGGTGGCAATGCTTGTTTTGTTACTAATCGAGAAAGGTAAACAATGCTGACTACTAGTAGCAACAGATCCAAATGCAAAATCATTAACAGGAAATTCTAATTTAGGGATAATTGATGATCCTGTAAGCTTTAAATTGATTTGTTTTCCACCTCGTACACGTGCTGATAGTCCCATATTATCATAACTAATTGCACTCTTAGGAGTGATGGAAATTGTTAGTTGGGATGATTCACCAGGTAATATAGATTCAACTAATGGTGATACTTGGATACCAAGTCGAGCATCTATGGGGTTAATGAAATACACTAAAGGATTGGTGCCAGTATTCTTGATTTGACATGTGACAATTTTCTCTGTACCAACTGCCATCACCCCTAAAGCGACACGCTTATCACCGAATTCAGCTTTAGTTTCCTTTAGAATACCAGCTACATTAAGCGTTTGGTCTAATCCACCTGTGATATGCAATCCAAGTTCTTCTTCATTTCGTTTTCCTGTCACTGGTGTCCACTTCACTGATATTACAGTTGATTTACCTAACATTTACAGGGTTAATAATAGTCAATATAATCAATAACACAATAAATTAATGATTCATACCTGGATTAATAGTTCCTTTGTCTGGTGTACATGTAAATGCACCAACACTACCCCATAAAAACTCTGCTGAAGCATTTCCAGGATTTGTTAAGAGGATATCTTGTGTTAAACTTGGCATAAGCGAGTGATCAGGAAACTCAAAAGTAAGTTGTGATTTACTCATTACTAACTCGATAGGTATCACTTCAGCTACAGCAAATACTTTAAAGCTATGTTTACCATTAATTTTCCATGTGAATGGTTTTTTGAACTTCCCAACTGTTCTACTTGAAAAATAAATGTCAAAACCAGCAACACATCCTTCAGGAATCATTTGACACAAATATTTAGATTGCTGCAGTTCCGGTTCTAAATCTTCCAAACGAATCAAAACAGAATGTTTTAAATCATTTGATACTACAAAGTTTTTCGCGGTAAGTGACCCAACATTTACTTTACCGAAATCAATTAACTATAAAAAAAGAAAAAATATTGATTTTCAATGAAATGTAACTTTTAGTATTGAATGTAGAAACATACTTTATGTGATGCATAGACCATTTTAAGTGCATCTTGTGACAATTCTTCGGAGCAATCCCGTAGTTCTGCTTGAGTTGATGGTGCACTTGAATATTTTTTCTGGATTAATCTGTTTTCATCAATTGGTAATCTACTTTGACCACCTCCACCACCTTCACCATCCTTACGGTTAGCAAGCCAAAGCGGTTCATTTGCTAAAGGAATTGGAATGTTAGGCTCATCTAATCCTCTATCCATACCCATGTTTACACCAAAAGGATCGTCGAAATCTACAGCCCCTTTGGCTAAAAGTCGATTTTTCGCTTCTTTTTTATACGAATCTTGTCTCTTTGCCCAAGACTGCTGCAAAAACAAATCATAAGGACGATTGTTTATCAAACGTGTAACATGAGGATGATTGACTGACATATCAACACTAATATCTGATGATTCAAACTGTGTCCCATATATGTAATCTCTCTCCCTACTCTCTATTGATGCAGTATCGAATGGAAATTTGAATTCAGCATTTGATCCGTTTATAGTTAATGCTCCTGCTTGAACGACATTAGTACGCCCATAACTCTCTTCTTTGCGAATTTTATCATTTTTCTTTTCTAAACGAGCTTCTACTTCTTCACTCGGCACAACAAATTTATATTGTGACTTAAAATCTTCAGGCAACTTATCGGTTCCTCCAATCAAGGTTTTCTTCACGATACCAACAGCTTCACCTAACAGCTTGACTTCAATCTGATCTAAATCATCTGCAACAGACATTTGTATACTTGTTTTAAATTTTCCTAACTGAGGGGGCAAGAAAGAAGCAATGATCGAGATAGATTCAAAGCTCTTTAGAGTGCCTTTGGAAGGAGTGAATTTAAATCCAGCAGCAGTAGGAAATTTAAAAGGTGTCGCCATAGCAATTTTATTTGTGACAGTCATTAAAATATCCCTGCGATCATTCACTGGACATTCACCAAAACGAAGTAATGATGGAGTCAAGGTTAAGAAAGGAGAGAATAAAGTGCCTTGCATATTCAAGAGTATCTTTTGTTCGATATCAGGACAATCAAGAGCTACACGACGAGTTATCACTTTTGGTTTAGATTTGTTTTCTGTGTTATAAGTTCGAATGAAACCTTTCTCTGGATTCAATAATATTGGTTTAAATGTCAATGTCACTGGAAATTTTGCAAAAGGCTTGACAAGTCCATCTAATGGACTGATTTGAAGAGTTTTCGAATATGTTGCGATTTCATCAGTTTGAGGATTTACGTTTCCAACTGTTGGTATAGACTCTTCTTCTTCCTCAAAGTTTACTGCAAAATTGAGAGGAAAGGGGCCTGAATTTACTAAATATGCTGTGATAGATCGCTGCTCACCAAAAAATAAGTTACCAAAATCAGCATTATCAAGAATTCCACGTTCATTTTCTGTCAGCAAGGAAAGTTTTTGTTCCACAATATTACCAGAAACATCCAATAACGCATCTTCAAGCGCACCAGTAATGTTGACTTTAATAAGTTCTCTACAATGACCTAACTCTTTTCCATCAAAATAAATTTGAACAACTGTATTTTGTTTGGGCTCCAAATCAAAACGTATTGGATAAACTTTCAGCGAAGATTCGTAAGGAAGAGTAAACTTCACTGTACCCTTTTGATTACCAATATTTTGAAATAAAACTTCTTTAGTAACACTTTGTCCAAGTATAACACTGCCAAGCTCTAAAACTTTCTCGAATCGAATATCAGTGTATGACTTACAAGCAAATATTGGCAGTTCAACTGTGTGTCTCCCCATTGACACGACAATAGTATCAGTGAACACCAGATCTGGTGAATTTAGAGGAACTTGACATTCAATTTCTGCTCGAATATCTAATCCTGGTGCGGTTGGTCCACCTGGTATATAATTCAAAGCAAAATATCCACTCGTTGGAGCTTGTATTCTAATTCTCTGAGCTGCTTTTGTATGATTTCTAACCGAGAATGTCATAACATACAGAGTACCAGGTTGAACTGAATCAAACCGAATAGATGATGGCTCTAACCGCACAGGTGCATCGTTAGCAAGAGGAGCACCAGAACTAGTGTTGATAGAATTAATAGCCCCGGGAGCAGTTGCTGCCAAAGCATTTTCAGTAATAAATTTTGGTTGAGCTGAGACACTGTTAGCAAATCGGGCTTGCATTTGTCAAATTTTACTAGGGAATGTGTCGATGTGTCGTTGATAGCAAGTATGGAATAATATGAAGAGAGATCGACAAATACAAGCAAAAATCTGACTTTTATCCCTTACAATTAAATCGGAAATAACTACAGTTAATCACCAATAAATATCACTTTTTCACCAACGATAACTGAAAAGCGAAACGTCTGCGGGATATGGTAAATCGGATAATAAAAGTTAAAAAATAGAAATGGTACAGTTAAAACATACCATTTCGTTATTCTACGTAAAGGAGAGGTAGATTTTAGTTTAGTTCCTACTGTCAAGTAATCTCTCCCACAATTTCCGGTTTTAGTCGATGAAACGGCTGTTGATTGGATTTGCTCATATTTTGTTCATTTCCAGCATTTTAGAAGATATTCTACAGTAGCAGAAAATTATTTTGGAGGCGTATATCAACTAATGTTTAAAATTTGATTGGTTTTTCAAAATTGGCTTTGACTGAAACATGGTAATGTAACTATTTTTTATTTATATGTTAACAACTAACACCAATTTATCTACTATAGCTTGCAGGAATTTCGGCAAAACTTCGCCGACATCATGCTGCTGCAAAACAGGAAGAGAACCAGCAAAATTTTATGGCACCAAATGCATTATTGGAAAAGAATCGCTTTGATGAATTCTGTTCAACAGTTAATGACGTTATGTTACTGAGAAAGGGTGGAAAGTTAAAATATGCTGCTACTAATAAATCAGAAACAACCACAGAGATTGAAGAAGCAACAAATAAGGCTTTGATGGCATTGAATTTGATTAAGACACGAAAAGTGAAGGTGATGACTAATTGTTTTATATTTACAATACATAATAACCACTTTGAAAACATGAACGTATTTTTTAATTTAGAATCAAGCATGGATTATTCCACCATATCATCCTGTTAAGATTGTGTGGGATATAATTGTTGCATTCTTTGTCATTTACTCCATGATTGTTGTCCCATGGAGAGTTGCAACCAATTATGAAGCAAAACATGGCGATAATTCTCCTTATATTTTAGATCAAGTTACAATTGGGATATTTGGTTTAGATATTATTTTTAATTTTCGAACAGCATACATGGATGAAAAGAATGATATTTTGATCACAAGCTGGAGAAAAATAGCAAGGAATTATATATCATTTTGGTTTTGGTTGGACATCATTTCAACCATTCCATTCTTTGCAATCGCACAAGCTCTTCATGGGAATCGATCTGTTGTTGGGTTTCTTAGACAACTGCGAATTCTCCGTGTTTTAAGATTGTATAAACTTTTTAATTCAACAACATTCTATAAAGGTCTTGATAAAATGAGCATAGATCCACTAGTAGTCAATTTGGCATTTTTACTAATTGAAATAGGATATTTTGCACATTTAGTTGCTTGTTTGTGGCTATGGCTTGGGCATAGAGGTGCTATATCAATTGAAAGACTCAATTCTAAAACTGATCCTTATCCAGTTGAGTATACTTGGTTGATGGTTTTTCAAGGTGAAAATCAGTTTTTAATAAGTTCTTCTTATATTGAGCAATATATTACTGCGATCTACTGGACTATTATCACTATGCTTACTATTGGATTCGGAGACATTCATGCAACAAATAATGCAGAGAGAATTTTTTCTATTTTTACAATGCTTTCCGGAGGTAACTTGGTATTATAATGATTATTCATATTTGTCAAATAATCATATCATAACGTATTACTATAATTAGGTGTTATTTTCGGGGCATTGATTTCACAAGTAACTAAGTTATTAGAAAATAGAAATCCTCAAGCTCGAGCAATGAAAGATAAGCTGGATGAATTACACTCCTATTTAGATGGTCTTGATATTCCTTTTGAATTAAAAGTCAGAGCAAAGGTATGTTTGATATTTATGATTTATATTCACAATATTCTGAACGCTATAACTGTAATTATCATATATAGATAATACTAATAAATTATATTCACTCATTTTATTATTATCTAGTGTATCATAATTTCATAGTATCATAATTTCATAATCATTTTTTTTATTATCATTATTATGATAGTTTTTCATTTGAAGTTTGAACAATTGCAATTAACTTTCTAAACATAATAATATTTATTAATATTATATTTATGTTATAGAGTTCGTATGAGTATTACTTAACAAAAAAGTCATCGTTAGCAGAATCTGAAGTATTTAATCAGTTGCCAAAGAAAATGCTTATGAAATTAGTGTTACAATTATATAAAGATGATATAGAAGCAATCCATTTATTCAAAACAGCAGACAAAGATTTCATCTTACCTTTAATCATCAATTCTCGTCCTATCGAAGCAAATAAAAAAGAAATTATAGTAAATTATGGTGATGTTTGTGATGACATATTTTTCATTACATCTGGTATTGTTCGATTATTTACACATGATGGCATACATAAGATTATTGTTGGTTATGCAAAAGAAGGGAATTTCTTTTGCGATTTTGAATATCATAAGAATTCTTTAGCAGTTGTATCATATGAAGCAGCATCGAATTGTCATATTCTAGCTATATCATATCAAACAATCAATAATGCAATTCTTGAAAGTTCAGAAGAAGGGTATAAATTTCAAAATGATTTGAAATTAAGATATCAGAATTATTTAAAAGTTCTTCGTTCTGGTGATGCATTGCACGACCCCGTTTCATCGAATGAAATCAGTACAAGTGAGAAAGGCATCTTACACATAGCACCAACACAAAGCAATAGTCGTTTGAAACCGCAAAAAAGAAGAAGTGCAATAAGCATTAATTTACGAAGTAGTGTATCAGCAGACTCATCCAAACAGATAACTCGTTTAGAAAGAAAATATCATAAATTATTATGGTTAAACGGTAAATCTTTTTTAGCAGAAGAAAGTGCTAACTTTTTCCAGTTACATCGCTATATCGAAGATGATGATGTAATGGATGGGTTAAGTATAGATGAAAGCGATACTAGCAAATGCCACCCTGTGATAATATATAATAATAGTCAAATTAATAATACACCAAATCAACCTGAAACTTTACACGAAGAATTATCAATTCAAGACATGAGAGAGATGTGGCTAATTCATCCACGTGATAAATATAAAGTGTATTGGGATCTCTTAATTACTGTTATTATTGTGGTCACAGTCCTTTTAGTACCAGTTGAAATCGTGTTTGTTAAAGCACAAACATCTGAATCAAAGATATTTAATATAATATTAACAGTTTTCTTTTTGATTGATACAGCACTTAATTTTCGAACAGGATATTATGATTCAATATCTCATCATACTGTCATGGTACCAAAAATGATTGCAATTGAATACCTTAAAAAATGGTTTATTTTCGATATTTTGGCATGTATTCCTTTTGGTGAGTTTAAAAGACATGGTTTTGAATCATTCAAATTGTTGCGAGTATTGCGTTTATTAAGATTATTAAGATTAGCTGAAAGTGTTGTATTTGTTCGATTCATTCGTAAATTTGAAGATACAACAGGATTAAGTGGAAAAATATTTGAAATATTTAAAATAGTTTTTGAAGTTTTTTTAATCGCTCATCTTACAGCATGTGTTATATGGGGATTATCACACAACTTCCACTCAAGTCATCATTGGTATGAAAATGGTGTAACAATAGGTACAAACCCATTAGATGAAACTCTTCTCCCAACAGATTATCAAAGTACAATAACAGAAGGATTTCAAAACCGAGTTTTATCATCACAATATTTAGTGACATTATATTTGACTTTTACAACTCTAACTACTGTTGGTTATGGTGATATTGTTCCAACTAATCCTAAAGAACGTATATTAATGTTATTTGTTGCTATAGTTGGTGCTTCTACTTTTGGTTATATAATTTCTAATGTATCATCATTAATGGATCAAGTGAATATGATAAAAACACAATCTAATACAAAGATTTCAGTTATTTTTCAATATTTAAAAGAGAAAAAATGTCCAAAAGAATTAACTAATTATATTATTGATCATTTTAAACAATTATATAAAGATTCTTCATCATCAGCATTTAATCAAATGGAAATATTATCAAGATTTCCACCAAATCTTCGAAATCAAATATTATTTCATCAATACAAAAATAAAATGGCAATTATTCGCATTTTTCATCATATTGATAATCAAAGTGTTTGTTTATATCTATTCAAACTAATGGATGTTGCTTATTTTGCACCAGGTGATTGGGTAATTAAACAAAATGAAGAATCATTAGGTATATCATTTGTTGTATCTGGTGCATTACGATCATTTAAACGTGTAACAAAAATAAAAAATAAAAATCAACAAAAATCAAATAATTTGAAAAGAAGTCAATCATTATTTCGTGGATTAATTCGTAAAACTAGTGCATTAAAAATGTTTGGTTCAAACAAAATGTCAAAAGTTAATTTAATAGTATCAAATCGATCGAATGAAAATGCTGAAATGGAACCTGATTTGATCGATGATTTAGATGCTAATTTGTATGAAAATGCTATTAAAAGTAAAAGTCGTACTAAAGAATATAATTCAAATATGCCATGGAAAATCATACCAGAACAAATTCGATTACCAATGTTTTCTAATTCGAATCGTCATGGGACAGAAAAAACAATTATTGATAATAGTGTGAAAGAAGAGGAGTTTAATAATAATAATAATAATAATAAAACACATGATGGAAAGGATGATAATGATCACACATCGAAATTTAAGAAATCTGTTTCAATGAATTTAAAACAAGCATTTTTGCATCATAAACTTCACGAGTCAACACAAACATTCTCTCAACTATCTGTTAGTGATATGTTAAAAAGGAAAGATTTACAATATTTAAGTGATTTATATGCTGGTACATTCTTTGGACATGCTGATATGAAAGAAAAAAATGCTGTTAATAGTGCATCTGTACGAGCTTTAATGTTTAGTTCTGTTTATACTCTTAATAGAGCTGATATTCGTAAGATTATTCGTACAGAACCTGCAGTAGGATTATTATTACAAAATGCATTAGCATTAGCTTCATTACAACAATTAGATAATGTTGGAAAACCTACTATGAGACAATTAAGATCTATATTTGTACGTGAACAAGTACATGATTTGAAAAATAAATTAGAAAAAAGAAAATTAGATAAAAAATCAAATTATAAACGATTTTTAGATAAACATGCTCCTGATGTGAGTAATGTCATAAATTCTCCGGCGAAACCGTCACCCATGAAGCATATGACATTAGAAGAGTTATCACAAGTCTTAAAAAACCAAAATGGTGATATTTTACAACAAGCTAGACATGTTTTATCACAAGAAGATGATAATGTAGGACTGAATTCCCCTTCACGTGAGAAATATAAAATAAAACGAAATAATAATAATAAAAATAATCAAATGGGTAATTTATATGTTAATGATAATGATATTATAAATAATAATGATGATTGTAAAAGTAATGTTGATAGCGATGATGGACTCATCCTCCCATACGATGTTGATAATGATAAAGTTTTTAATAATAATAATTTTATTAAGCCTACCATAAACAAAGCACCATCTGTTCTGGCAAAAATGAAGAGTGTTCATCAAATTGACATACATTCCCTCTCTGATTATAGTAATCATTCTAATGATAATATAACAGTGTACCCAACATTTCAAGTCGATCAACAAGACTATAATCTAATTAAAACAAATGATGAAAATGATAATTATCATACTCATTGTCCCAATAATGATGATAATAATAATGATGATAATAATATCGATAATAATAATAATAATGACAATAAAATCGTTCATAATATTAAAAAGAAGATTTCATCCGGTTCTAAGCTAGAAATAGATGTTGAAATGACAAAACAAGCTCATCCAAAAAGATCATCAACAATATCACATCTTACAGGTTATTGGACGAATAACAATTCTACACAAGAGAAAATATCAAATTTATCAAAATTATTAAAAATAATGGAAAAAGAAAATGCATTTGATTCTGATGAAGAAAGTAAAAGAAATCGTTTACAACGTATGAAAAGTAATTATTTTCCTGTTTTAACACCCAAACGTACAAGACGTAAAAATTCTTCCGTTTTTCTACAACATAATTTTAGTATTCGTGGTATGATTTCATCACGTGCAACAAGTATCAAAAGGGTATTAAAACAACAATCCACGAGTAAAACTGTGAATAATGATACTAATAATAATGGAAATGAAATAGTCTCAATTAGAAAAACGCCTTCTTGTTCTGATTTAAATATTATTTTTGAGAAATATTTACATAATTATCATCAGAATGATAGCAGCCATGCGAAGCATCAACTGAAAACTCATAATAATAATAATGATAATAATAATAACAATAATAATAATAATAAAATCGATATTATTCAAAATTATTCTGATCCGAATGAAGATGACCTCAGCCATAAGGATCAACATAAAAATAGTAGCATTAATATTCATACGAAATCTGACATCACTCGACTTCCTCCTCTCACAAATCTCCCACATGATAATCATAAATCAGATCCTTTTGCAAAAAATCAACCAACTCGTCTAAGGGGGTTGAGTTATCCTTCGATCGAAGTTGAAGTTTGGAGAGAATTATTAATTAATCAACCAATGTTTTAATAATTCATTCATTATAAAGAGACAAAATAACATAATAAACAATGGCAATAATATTATATTATAGTAAGCAATGAAGTCTTGCATATAATAATAATAATAATAATAATAATAATAATAATAACAATAATAATAACAATAATAATAATAATAACAATAATAATAATAATAA
>VKHH01006601.1:0-17347 GCA_015144975.1 Epipyxis sp. PR26KG
GCTAAATAGACAAAAGTTGACACTTTTCTGGTAGCTGAAGAGTTTTGTTATTTACTAACTTTTAATAAATCCAAGAAAAAAACGTGATGTGGACCTATTTAAGTATGTGGACCTATTTAAGTTATACGGTTCGAACCTTCTGCTGAATCCTTTCTACAAATTCCACACCATGGTAGAGTAAGTTACTCAGTCATTGAGGCTAGTAATCACTGCGAAAATGACAAAACGATAACATTTATTTGTATTCCATCATTAGGAGATATGAAGGAAGAATGTAAGTTATTAGCAAGTTTGTTACTTTGAATTAACGCGATATATAGCGATATAAATATGTTATATAGGTATAAAGTATATACTGTAGGAATAAATTTAGAACTTGTTGGATCTTACTTTATATAACTTAAATCAATTTTTATTACTCATTTTGTCAGTTTAATATTGTTTTTCTTCCCTTCGATCTCCAATCTATAGATCGATTTTTAGGACCCTTATTAGCTGAAACCGGTAATCGAGTGCTAATAATGGATCATCGTGGTTTGGGAAAATCAGATACTAATTTTCCATCATTTACTCCACAAGATTGCGGAGAAGATATTATTACATTGATTGATGGTCTTGACCTTGAAAATGTAGTAGTTGTGGGAAATTCAATGGCAGGTATATCATTTTCCGTCAATATAAGTTATTTGAGTTATTAAAAGACAATAATATTAATATTGATATTGATATTGAGCATATATATTTTCATTGCTATAAACTCAAAGGCGCTGGAGCGGTATGGGCTGCATCCAATCGTTCTAATGCTATCAAGAGTATAGTATTGATTAATGCTTTTGTTAGAGATCATCCATTCCCATTTGGCCTTGAAACATTATTATTATTAAAGATGCTATGTAACTCTTATACAGGTCCCGCATTTTGGTCTGGGTAAGTTACATTATGAAAAATGAAATAACTTCAAAATAAGAGAGAATAGTAGTTTTACTAATATCAACTTAATTATTATAGGTATTACAAGTCATTATATACTATAAAGCCATGTCCAGTAAGTGATCTCGATGATTATTGTTTGAATCTCAAACAGAATCTATTACAACCTCATCGAATGAAAATAGTCAGAGAACAAATAATTGCATCCAAAGCAGAATGTACTGCAAAACTTGTAGATTTAAAAAATAAGAATTTCTTTGCATTGAGTGTATTTGGTGATAAAGATCCTGATTTTAAAGCACCTCACGGTCCAGAGGAAGAAGCGAAATGGATAACTCAATCAATTGGTATGAATGCTTCATATGTTATGATTCCAAATGCAGGTCATTATCCTCATGTAGAATGTCCAGTACAAGTAGCGAGTGAAATCTTAAATTTTATTCAAAAATAGATTTTAATAATGTGTATAAACATATGTTTAAATTCTTAACTAAATGCATAATAATTTCATATTAACTCAATAAAATAGTACTTCTTAGGGCCTCAATTTGACAATTATATCAAATAATCCGTTGCTAAAATAGAATAGTTTGTTGCGTTTCTTCATTGAAGTATATTCGTTGTAGCAAGGGGATGTTGTAAATAAAAAATATTCAGTTTGTCCATGATATACATATACTATAGTATAATCCAACTAATATACAAGGTACATTATTAAAATATCATCATTCAATTAATATTTTTTCTACTTTTATTTATTTTATTATCATATGCTTCATTTTAATATTCGACATTGAATTATATATCATTTTCTAATATATTCCAGAGGTTTATGAAAAATAATAAATTTATATTATTGTGAATCCTTTATAATTTGATCAATGCGATACCTCTGCTAATGCCATTCATTCTCCTATCCAGGTACCACAAAACAAAAATTGAAATCTAAAATTCATAAACATCACATCATATTAATTAAATGAGAAAAATTGTTATTATTGTTATTGTATACATTATTATTTAATTATAATGTGTATTGTTGCAGTATAGGTAAGAGCAATACAATTGATGTATGATAAGTCGTGTTTGGCTAAGACAATAATTATCTTAATATGAAATACCTATTATCTTAATATGTAGCCAACTGCCACCCACCGGTTAAAGTGTTATTCAACAGATATTATATCATTATATAAAAATAATAATAATAATAATATATATAAATTTTTTTGAAATTAAGCAGCTTGAATTAATTTTTTTTGTTTTTTGCTGGCATTGATTAAAAAGAATAATAATATTATTTAATAAGATTATTATAAAATATATATGTATATTAATAATAATAATAATAATAATAATAAATACATTAATTGTGATAAAGTCGGTTTTATTAAACTAATCAAATTAAAAAATAGATTAATTTGATAAATTGGATTGGTGGAAATAGGTGATTGGTAAATATATGATTGGATTGGTGTTATATGCAGCAATGAATTGAAATGATTGAAAATGCTAGTAGTATTTCGTGTAGCAGTTACCCTTCTTAACAGGTTTAAGAAATTGGCAATGGATAAGGGATTAGATATTATGTTTCGACTAGCGGTCATCTAGAATTGAGGAAGTATAATACTAATAATATATAAATTAAATATTTATAAACGATAATCATTTTTATAAATTAATAAAAGAGAAAGTATCTTGTTCAGAATTCAAAGTTAATAATAATAATATTAATAATAATAATAAATCACAATAAATACCTTTTTCAATAGAAAAATGAACGAGGATAAGATTACAAATACTACCTCTCTGTTTACTAAAGGATCATTCATCCAAAGATTGTATAATTTTAACTATTCCATTCACAGGTCCTAAACAACCTGAACGAAATAATATTTTACATTTTCCAAGTTTTCCAAATGGTCCGATTAATTCGCCTACTTCTCCATTTGGACCAATAACAGAAATAATTTTATTTGATTCAATTATAGCACGAATATTTTCTTCCATTTTAAATGCACCACATACTATAATTTGATCATAACCAAAATCTTTATTATTTATCATAATGTTATTGCCTTTCAAACTCTCGATTTTACCAATTCGAATAATAGTATTATTACTATTATAATTAATATTGTTAGTCTCAGTTTGAATAATAACATCATTTTTAGTAATGAAATTAGCATTATTTTTGACAATATCAAAATCATTAATACTTTTATTAATGTTATTATTATTATTATTATTATTATTATTATTATTATTAATATCATTTTTATTATTATTATTATTATTATTATTATTATTATCATTTTGATTATTATTATTATTATTACTATTATTATTATTATTATTATTATGATTATTATTATTATTGTTATTATGCATTTGCTTAGAATTATTATGACTTTTATCAACAAAAGAAATATTGATTCCTTTTTCCTCATTCTGAGAACTATTATTGACCTTATCTTCATTATGAATGGGCATTGATGCTGCTTTTGTGTCACCAAAACTATCAATAATGTTATGATTTAAATCTATGCATTCTTCCTGTATAGAACTAACAGTAGAGTTTATATCCTTCGACGTTGAATCCACACCATCATTATAAAAACTAGAAATTTTACTTATATTTGTATGAATCGATTGTTCTGATTGTTGAGCTAAAAATAATTCATTCGTTTCATCAATACCATCTTGATTCATTGCTTTGGTCTTATCATAAATATATCGTTTATATCTTAAAATCAATTTACTTCCTCGACTTATTTTACTTCCTACAGAAAACTTCACTCGAAATTTACCTAATAATTATTAAAAAATAATAGAAAAATTTAATTGTAATAAAAACAACAGGAACTAAAAAAATCACATTAAATAATATATGTTATAGAATTAATAAATATTATTCCAAATTAAATTAAAAAACTTTCAAAATAAAATCATATTTACCATCAGATCCAAATGCATTCATTATAATGCCAACCACTCCTTGTTCCGTTTCAACTTTCATTCCCAAGAAATGTTGAATTGACCCTCCTTCTTCACTTACTAATTTCCAACCGATTACTTCATAACATAATCCACCATTCCTCACATCTGTTAACTTGAACACATGACATTCTTTCACTTTCCAATTAAATATTTTAACTTTTGAATTTATTTCTGAGTCGGAAATCGATTCAATGATAGGTCCGTAAAATGCTAATCGACATTGATTTGCTTTACTCCCTCCCTCTTTGGTGTCAGCATCTAGTCGTGAACCTATATTATAATTACAAAATAATTAGTATAATACCATATATTTTCTTGAGTTCAAAAAAGCATTTTTCATAAAAATAGTAATTGAGTCAAATTAGCAAAATTAACCATAAATTCTTTTATAGATGCTGTAGACAGATACTGTAGTTAGCAAATTAACTAAGTCTATCAAAGAGTTGCACTTCTTCTATAATTTCTTTCAGAACAGAATTTAATAAGCTTAATAAAAACTATACCTATTATAAGACTGCCAAGTGGACAATAAATAGGTTGTTGAAACTGTATTAATGCCCATTGGACTGGTTCATATCCATATACTAAATGACTTCCATCAGAGACTGAAGAATTAGGTGTGATGTCAGCGATATCTTGCTGGTATTCATAATCAATAGAATAATCATATGATTCTGAAGGGAAAGAGCTATGATATGAACCATTCAAAGTTGATTGGCGAAGTGAAGAAGTTGAATTGGTTTTATTAGCATTATTAGCACTAATTTTCTCATTTGAATCATTATTATGCTTAGTATTTTTGTTTGTTTTCTTATTATTTTTAGTCGATTTAACTTGATTGGTTGCAGTTACTATTTCTATCACAGCATCTTTATCCGGTTTTATTTCTGTTGTTTTATTCGAACCTTCATTAGTTACTGTTGAGTCTATTAATGACTGTAAGGTTGGTTGATGAATGTCAATGACAGCATCGATCTCTTCTTTATTATCATCTAAATCATCACATGCAGTTTCCCAATCATGTGAAGTTACCACATCATTATTAGAACCATTCTCAACAATGCCTTTATTACCATCAATATTATTATTTCGTTTTTTCAAATGTTTTGAAAATATTTCTTTATGACCAAAAAACATAACTGATGCTATAATTGTGGAATGGCCAACAGTTATATGATATTTACTATTACTTTTACATAATAATTTAAAAAATCGGACTTTTTTAATCATACAAATCACAGATGATATCAAAGGTACAGTACTAGGGGTTGCTGCGATAGATCTTTCGATAAGTGAAGCATCTAAATTAGTGACACATATCGCTACACGATCCCCTTGTTTTGCAGATTTTACTGATTTATGGAACATTTGCATACTCTTGACTTTTCGCTGGATTTGAATATGTGGTATTTCTATTATATTATTAATCGAAATACTACCATTTAATATTGTTCCTAACAAAATTACAATAATGTTACCTTAACAGATATTATAAAATATGATTAATGCATCAAATTTTATATATAATATAAATTATGAATGAAAATTAAAGCCAATATATGATAAGAATGATATTACTCGCAATACTATTGATCATATATAAACCTGTGAGAACAGTTCCATGGCCTTTAATAGGGAAGCAATGATCAATCGAATAATAAAAAGGTCCATTTATATTTCTTGAAGGTAATTTGATATGACAGTTAATTGTTTCAATCAGTTCATCCATTCCTATGGATACTAATTTATTATTAGCCGAGGTTAACAAGTTAGTGTTATTACTGGAGATAGATGCCACTTTTTCCCCACCAACTACGGCAGATATATATATCATTGGAGCATTATGAAATTTAGTCGTAGAAAGTACTTTTTTAATCCTTTTTGTCATTTTGGATAACTTCGCTTCTCGTTCTTCTAATGGAATTAAGTCGATTTTATTCATTACTATTATCAAATTATCAGTTGTAATCTCTCCTATCACAATGCATTCTGCTGTTTGGGTTTGTATTCCTTTATTTGCATCAATTACTAATAAAATCATGTCAATTATTTGAGCACCACCTGTAGCAAATATTAAATTGGTCATATATGTTAAAACTATAGGTTGTATGTTATAACGATGGCATACAACATACCTATAATCGTTCTAATTAAGGAAGCATGGCCAGGACAATCAACCAAAGTGAATTGAAGCAAATCAAAAGATTGTGGCGGAGAACTAAGTGATAATTCTGATTGAATGTGTGGTGGTATTGGCAGTGAGAAAGAGGAAAATCCCAAGTCTAATGTTATTCCCCTTTGTTGAGATTGAGGATTTTTGTCAAGCGATGCGGTGGATAAAGAAGTTGATAGTGCTTTTACTAAACTTGTTTTACCAGAATCAACATGCCCTAACACACCCACATTAATATTTAACGCAGACATTTGTTACACTGATCCAGTGAATCGATTAAGATATTGATAGCGTTAGTATTGATATATTATTGGCAACAAAAAGATTATTTTTACCGGCCGGTGGACGGTTTACCGGCGGGGTATAGAAAGGAACCGTTTTAAGCCCCCCCCTATTTCATTTTTCATTCCACAATTAAAAATTCATATGTTATATTATTTTACATTTATTTGAAGCACGGCGATAGAGTGCAATGGGGAGGGGGGAATTCTTGTTAACTCAGTTTTTCTTCGTTTAATTTGTTGTTGATATGGGAATATTTTCATTATTTAAATAATTGGATTATTCCTTTATTACAAAAAAAACTAAGAATGAATGAAGATTAAAAATAACTAGTTACATTATCAATCTTATTATCAATTATTAATCAATCACTTAATTATTATTCCTTTTTGTTGTTATTAAAATCAATGTTTTATGAAAGGCCCAAACATGTAATTTACTATTCCATGTATTAATAATAATATATATTTTATTTTACTTAACATGCTACTTAACCAATTAATATAAATATGCCGTTGTTAAAACAATAATATTGTATTATCAGAATTGTCAGAAAAATTTAAATACAATTTTTAATGAATATAAATCATTATTTATTATGAATTTATCATTATTTTGTGATTGGATCAAACATGGCTTCACTTAATTCTCGTATCATAAATAATTGTTCCTTCGTTAGGGTTTTAGCTGCATTCGTTTGACCAAGTTCATATTTCAAATCATTTATACAAATATCATGTGTATATTGGAAGGTGTCAATCCATCGATTGGAATAAGAAAGACATAATCGAGCTATTTTACGAGCATTTTGACTATTTTTACAAGCAAGATCTGGTAAACCAAGTTTCAATTGAACCACAGCTAAATTATGATATGCAATTGCAACAGAACACAACTGTTTTGGAGAAGACTCAGTCTTGGAAAACTTACCGCTTTCTAGCATAGCAATGAACTCAAACAAATGCTATAAAATAATTAATCAAATTATTAATAAACGGTTGATGAAACTATGAAGGAATAGAATTAAAAATTAAGTTAATGTCAAACAATTTTGCGTATCTATTATTTTAAAACAATTTAAAATCAATAAAATATAACATTAATCTACTCACCTTATGTGCATCCTTATAATGTCCTTGTTGGCACAATGCAGTTGCAGTATTCAATAAACCATGAGCAACCCCTTCGGGTATATTACAATTTTCAAAATTATTCATTGATTGTGATGCATAAGATAATGCTGTTAATGTCTTCTTTTGTTTAAAGAAAAAATAAGATAATCCTTCTTGTATATGACCTTTCAATTCAAATCTTGTTTTCTTCGATATTATGCCATCACGTGTTGCCCAAGTCTCAGCTTTACCTAAAATATCCATTGCAATATCAAACCTTTTCTTTTCAATTGCTAATTTTCCCATTGCATTTGCTGTTAATACCAACTGCTTCCATAATTTAGCTAATAAATCATTAGATACACTCTGATAATCATCAATTGTATTATTATTATTATTATTATTATTATTATTACTATTTTGAATTTCTTCGACAGAATTTTCAAATAAATTACTTGATAGTCTAATATTATTATTACTCTCATTATTATTCTGATTATAATAATTTAGAGAAGGTTTTCCTTCGAGAATCTTATCGTTCCAAAAATTAACATCACCAAAATTATCATCTAATTCTTTCATGGATTTTATACCTTGTTCATTATTATTATTATTATTACTATTATTATTATCTTCGGCAAAACTTACTTTAGTATGATAATTTTGATTTTTATGATAAGGATTGGTTGTAGTAGCAGTATTGATACGATTATTGATGAAGGTACTATTGTTATTTGATGAAGATTTGTTATTATTGGAACTTTTCCGTTCATTATTTCTATTGATACTACTTGTTGTGGTTTGTCTTGATACTCTGCTTGGCGTTGCAACTGACAAATCTAATTTTCCATACCTAATAATACATATAACACATAATAAGTATATTATTATTGATATTATGAATAATTTTTTGGATAATTATATATATTTCTACTCATAAGTTACGGTATATTTCACACTGATGTGTTAATTAATGTTACAAACTAATAAAAATTATTAATAAAATATTATATAATAAAATAACAAATGTGTTATAAAAATATAATATACAATAATTAATTTAATAAAACATATTTAGGTTTACAATTAAAAAGTTTTGGATACCTTTTTTCTCTATAAATGGTACTAATAGTTGATTCAACAATTCCCAAGTATTCTTTAAATAATCTTTTTTCATACAACACATTTAATTGAGCCTGTATACTTTTGCCATCAGGTAATTCTGTCCAATCAGCATAAACTTCACCAGTTGTGACAAACCATATCGGGTAACATTTCGGAGCTCCTCGAACAATTAATTCCTTGCCATCTAACAACATTATGATGTTCAGAAAACACGATTTTTGTAAATTATATGGAAATAAAAATAATAAAAAATAATTATTATTATAAAGATAATTGCAACTTGTAATAATAATAATAATAATAATAATAAAAATATTAATATATATATGCATTCTTATGAATATATTTTGCTTATTAGGTGTTTTATTCCTTGACCCAGATGTTTTTATTAATTGTGAAGATTTATTATTAAAATTATTATATATATATATATTTTATTAATAAAGAAGAGATAATAATAATAGTTTGAGAATAAAATGATAATAGTTCGTAATTATCATCAGTAGATGGTCTAATCAGGTGTGAAAAGTTGTTAGTCTCGGGCTCTTATCTAGACTAATAAGATTTCCCAATTAGGTGAGCCCCTGTTAATCATTTTGAAAACAGTGATTACGAATTATCATCATATTGTCAACAAAGTTAATAATAAGCATAAGTAATATTATGGGATATTAAATCGAATTCTATTGGGTGTGAGAAAGTCATTGTTAATATCTTTAGGATAGTTATTATTGGCGAGGGTGGAGTACGAATAATAATAATAATAATAATACTAATAATGTTTAAAAAGATAATTGCATGTTGTATCTTTTTGTTAAATGTTAAAACTATCAGTAGAAATAAAAAAAAATTGATAATAATTTTAATTATGAAATAATGATAAAGAATATAATTTATTGTATAATTGTTGATTATGATTTATAAATAAGAGACGTAATAATAATACATAAATAAATACATGTAATGAATTAAGGAGCTTGATATTATGAAACTGTTTAAATAATATATAATAATAAAAATAATAATATAAAATATCAATTATTTACCTTTCGTTTTTAAAGCAATATTTGTTCTGTACGGATCTTTCAAAGGGTCGACAGATTCTTCAGTTTTATTTTTCGATTCCATTAATTGTTGAATATAATGAATATTAGCATCTTCTTTTGAAATATTAATTTGATTGTTTTCATTAGCAGTGGTGTCAGGATCACTTTCAATGAAAATTTTACTCTTCGTTTTCTTTTTCTTCTTTTTCTTTGTTTTAATATTTTGTGACTCATCATTGTTTTTGTTTCTACTTTGATTTATGTCATCGTTATTATCATTATTATCATTATTATGATTATTATCATTCTTTTGTTTTCCCGAGTCAATAACAGTATCATAAATATTACTAGGAAGTAGATCAACTTCATAATGATTCTCATCCGCGAAGTTAAGAATGCCTTTACTTTCCTCTATATTATGTAATGCGTTGGTGGTTGCAAATAATGATAATATATGTTTCGCAACTGAGTTCTCCCATGCCATCTTAGACATTAATGGTGTGCCACTACTCACATCATTCAATGCAGAACTTTCTTTAATTATTTTACTGATGTGATCATCCTTAGTGCTTTCATTTCTATCGTTATTTTGTGATATTTTTGTATTAACTCGTTGGTTCAACCACTCATCAGGTAAAGCTTGATTTAGTTTATTGCTTTCTTTTGTACCAACCACAACTGAATTCTCAGAACGTTTTGGCTTAACATAATAATTTTCATTATTACCTTTGCTAGTTTCATTTATATTTGTATCAATTTGTGGGAACCGCAAAAGGTTTTTTGATTGATTCGATGAATTAGTAATAATGGTAGGTAAATTGAAATTATCATCATTCAGCTGATTTTCAATATATTTTATGGATCTGCTGTTATTTTCATCACTATTATCATGAACAGGTTGTCTTGGAGATGATGATATCGGTGGTAAATTGTTTCCGATCATTGAATCACCGAATCATAAATTTAATTCCGCATTTAAAAATTGTAATTCTTATTGCTTCAACAAATAAAAATGAGCGAAGTGTAAACAGTAGATATACATCATATTAAACTGATGTGATGATTTGCAAACAACACATTTTTACTTGGAATTTCAATTGTTTTGTAGTTTTCCATCTTCTTGTACCGGTTGTAGCGGCCGTTTCGTTATGAATGAATGAATGAATTTCATTTTGAGCGATGATGTTTGTATTTTTGAAGTGGTATGTACAAACTTAAACAAATTTAAGTGTTCATGTTTTCTTTTGGTGTTATAAGTAATGGTACTGTACATAGAATAATTGCAGTTTCTTATTTTTATTCCCAGCGTGTAATAATTTCCGCTAAAAATAATGTTTACAAGAGGAATCATATTTTTGTGAGAATATGATTACAATAGATTGAATGCGGTAATGCATTAAGAGTTACTACAGTAACTCGGTCTTCTACCAAAAAATTTCCAATGGTATGAATTATCTATGTTTAGGGGTCCTATCTATGTTTTAAAAATAGGACAAATTAATGAAAAAAGATATCATACAATACATCTGATTATTTATCGCTAATCAAATTCATTAGTTCATTACTATCAACCATGGCTAATCAAATTGAAAAAACACATAAACGACAACATGCAATAACATAACATTAACAATTAAACATTCCATTGAGTTTTAATGATTTTATTCTCAAGTTTATAAGCATATGATTCTAGCTTTTTCTCTAGATCCTTTTTTTCTTTTTTAACTTTGTCTAATTGTGGATTTGAAAGGTTATAAAACAAACTTCGTGTTTGAATTGGTGTCTTTGCTCTAATATCTTCATTTCCAAATGGTTTAATAAATGTAGAAGAACTTCCATTTAGTGAAACCATACTCAAGTTTTTTTTCTTCAATGAAACTGACGATTGCTGTGGTTGCATGGTGATTGCTTTAGCAGCTTCTTTTACTTCTTGTTTCGATGGCTGTTTATTCTTATTTTTCATCTGATCTTTAGCTAATATTGAGTCAGTGATAAGTTTTAATTGAATATGAGGATCAGTCATTGTCTTTCGTCTTAATTGATGCTTATTTAATATTCTTAATATAATATTTTCGGACGTTTTATTTAATGAATACATGATTTTCATTGTATCGCTAGGATATTTGAAAGAAAACTTGGCTATTTCCCAATCAGATTCTTGTTCAATCGCTCGCCAATGATGCAACTAAAATCGCATATAAATATCATTATGATACTATCGAATTTGTAATTTAATTTAATACATATATTACTATATTATTATATTATTATTATTATTATTATTAACTAACACGCAAAATAATATTATACCAATAATAAAATACTATAATTTTACCTCAGGATGAAAGTATTGAAACGAAAAATCAATTTTATCAAAATTAATATTTCTTAAATCTTGTTCAAAATTAAATATACTATTGTTTGCCTTTGAAATTATTGATTTATTTTCTAAAATTGACGGAAAATTTTGATTATCAATACCATGCTCAGCAGCACCTTCATCCATATTTTCAGTTGTCGAAAGTGGTAATAATCGTTCATTCGGGTACAATATGGATGATAATAATGATGAAGATGACTGAAATAAATATTCTTGTTGTGAAAATTTGTCTTCGATACCGTAGATTATCTCTTCCAGGAGATGAATTCTTATTTGAGCCAATGCTATATACGGTGAAACTCTTGTCAAATGATACGGTTGTGTGGGAGAAACAGTTGAAGAGGATTCCATTTCATTGCATGTGATGAATTCGATATTGAAAAACTCTGGCATTTTTAATGTTTTATCATTATTTTCCGATAAAGTTGTTGAAAGCAAAGGCTTTTTTGGACTACAATCTAAAGGATTATTTGTTAATTGATATGGCTCATCTAATGGTACACCAATATGATAGCGATGCTCAGGCTCATTACCACGCTTAATCCATGATTCATTTCTTTTGTTGAGTTGCTTATTTCGTAACCACAAATCATATGATGATGGTTTCGGTTCAACAAAATAGTTTAATGATAAAGCATTTGGAAGAGAAGGTTTAAATGTTGGCATTGCTGATGGAGCATGAAATACTTTAAACTGAGAAGATTTTGGTCGTTTATTCTATTGAAGCAATAGTTATCAAAGATTAATAATAGCACAATATTATACTAATTTCCCGTATTGTATAAAATAATTATAAAAATACATACTTCTCTGTTATTAAGTGAAATTTCTTTGGATTGCACCATCATTGACGAAACTTGACTGTTTTCAAACGATGAATTGGATAATTTATGCATATTATTTCCATGTTGCATAATGTCTCTCAAAAATGGACCTATTATATGAGTTTTAAACGAATTAATAAATATAGAAATATAGAATTCAAATTAAAAAGTTGGTTTAAAATAAAGGAAATCAATAATTTTGCTTAATAATATAATCGCACGTTATACCTGCTGTTTCGCCGTATGGATCGTCCATACTCAAATCATCATATTCATCAAATCCGTGAATATCATCTAAATTTTTCCCTCCCCTTGTCCAAGCCATAAACGATACTGAGGGTTGCGAAATCGATTGATTGTATAATAATGCACTGTTTGTAGGAATAGGTAACGATCTATCAGCATCCAACCCCACTAACTCATTTCTGATTTGATTTAACCGATAACCTGATGGAAAAGAATGCTTCAGATAAGGGGAATTTCTTCGCGATTGAAATCCCTTCTTTGGAATCGCATTATAGTCTGCAATCAAATGATCTGTTAATTTGCGATTTAATTTATTACTTTCAAGAACTTTTGGTTTACTTGCATTAAATATAGTATTTGAATTTATTTGTATGTTGAAATGTAAAGGAGACTGAGTTTGGCCATCATGTGAATTATTAGTTATGGTTGCTGCAGTATCTATTCGTGGCAGCTTTTGTTGAATCTTTTCTGAAGCATTATCAGGAGCTTCTTCCATTTCTGGATCAGATTATATTGATGATTGACTTATCTTATATATCAATCCGCAATAAAATTACACGTTATAAAAGTAAAAGTATAAAAAAAAAAACTAATAATCTCATTATCTCATTGAAGCTATACGTCAAAATAATAAATAAATAACAATAAAAACTTGTTATTAAGTAATAAATAACTTTCGAATGTTAACATTTTAGGGCAAACGTCAATACATTATGCATTATTTTATTTTACATAACCTTTGAATTAAAGGGCAAACAAACTTCAAAAAAATCACACAAAACACAAAAAAATGAAAAACGAAACGGCTGCAGCTTTTTTAACATATTATATATTAATTAACATGATGTTTATTGAAAGTATATTTAAAAACTGAAAAGAAGCACATCAAAGAAGAAAAAAATTAAAATAATGTTAAAGGATAACGTGTTTAGGTAAAAGTCGTCATGGCAATGTACAGTATAAGATATTATCTGGTCAATAAATTATTAATTCATCAAAGAAGAAGTAAATATATATCTTGCTCTTTCTTCAAAACGATGCTCCATCAGGCCACACTTTACCTCACGGTGATTCATGAATGGTGGATAAAGAGAAACTCCATCTCTACCACTCCAATCGAAGTCAATCAGGCATCAACAGTTAGCTCCAACATCCTTTCCTACTTAATATTGCAGTATCTCAAATCGCTATGAAATCACATGAATGCAGTGCATCAACAATTACGATCAAAGTATTATATAGCTAGTTTCATATCGAAACAAAACCGTATCCGTCAAATATTGTATCACGAACACTATCCATCCACCAGCAAAAATTTGACTAAATTATAACTTTGAAGCACCTGCATGCATTTATTGCTATCTGCATAAATTTGATACGTTTCATCACAATATGAACGTGTAAACTTTAGGTATATCAGGGTTAAGAGTATTCGCAATCACTTAAAATACTAATTTATTTTCGAATTGCGATTCGAATTCAATTGTAACTTCACGAAAAATATTTAAAGTAAGGAAATTTGATGGACGAATTGATAAGCTGTGACAGATCTGTGACAATAAAAGCTGACTTATAGTATGCAAAGTGTTCATTCGTCCAGTGTTTCATTGCCCTAAATGCACGTGCAAGATAGTAATATCATGCGGAAGAAGAATAAGATAAGTCAAATATGAAGAAGTTGCTGCATCCATAATCGTGCAGGACAAAAAGGAAAAAGGCCCACAAATTGCGAGAAGAAGCACTGGTATAACAGTGAACTCAATTGCTATCAACCTTGATAAAGTTGAAAGTCCTTCTGAAATGCTTCACAAAGAATAAACTAGCCCTTCTACTGTTGGATCACATCCGTCCTCCCAAACCTATCTCAGTTTTAACTTCCACCATAACAATTGGAACTTTTTACTGCCAATCAAACGTATTTGTAAGTTATGTCTAACCCTAACCTAGTTGTTTATTTTTTTGTGAACAAATGAATATTTATTACCTGTACAGTGCAATAAAAAACGATTTATCTATGTCTTCAATATCTCAACAATCACCAGGACCATTGATATAAATATAATAAATAGAGATAATCCTGATGGACATATTCAACAAATTGAAGACCGTGTGAAAGAAATGATCGAATTATGGGATATTACTTTTGGTGCCTTTTATCCTGAGATACGAAGCATGGCGAGATATTTCAGAGAATCATTGCAATTACGCATGCCTAACTTAGCCGTAAGTTCACTTATATGCTTTTTGGAAAAAAACTTATTCATATTTATTGCTCATTTTTCGTACTAACCTATTTTCACATCGAACAATATCTCATGTGACAAATTATCATCCTATAGAATTATTATTATGTAGGTTAATTTCCATTTTAATTGTTAATTTCTTTTGATGTAAGTCAATAAAAACTATTATGTTTAGAAAAATGCCGAAGAGCATGCAAACAAGTCAATCAAAAGGAAACGTGAAAATGAGAATTTAATTTTTGCGAGACTGGATCAGATAGTGATGAATGATATACCGAATCAAATAGCAGATGCTTATAATTCAATCGAAAAGTTGAATGGTTATTTTGAGTTACTTTTTCCATCCATATCTTTTAACCAGAATAATGATATTATGTTAATCAATGATAAACGAGTCAGCAAAACTTCCTACTTTATGAAACGAAATACTGTCGATAGTATTATAGTTGATAGTGACGATGAAAATAATAATCACGATGGCAATATTGCAAATGATGATGAGAATAACAGCGATAATCAAATTATTAATAATAATGAAAATATTTCAAATCATAATGTCTCTGACAGTCGTGGTAATATTAGTGATGAGATCAACGATGGTAGTACTGTTAATAATGGGTATTCTTCAAATATCCCAGCAGTAGATAACTGCATTCACCGCTCTGATGAAGATCCTGATGTCAAATGGTTAGATGATAATAGTGATGATGAGTCCCAAAATAATGGTGATGGTGGTCAATATAATATTATTGGAGGAGTTCCTTATGATTTGGTAATTATTAAGCATCGATTCAATGCTCCTAATCTTAACAATATGATAAACTTCCTCATCCCATCTTAACTATTATATTTTTATTCTATTTTATTTTTTACTAATCACAGTTTTTTATTTTATTGTAACAAAACAGGAGTTAGTTGTTTCTACATTAGCAAAGGATATTATCACAGAAGAAAATTCAATCCTTATTGAATCAATTAAAGAAATATTTACTTACATGATCAAGTTTTTGAAACCTCGACTAATGGAATGGTCGCTTATTCTAGAGAAAGGTATGGAATTGTTAATAGAACAAAACATTGTCATACGAGTTGCTAATTATGGAAACACATCCATTAGTAGTAATGATAGTGAAGGAAATAACGCAACTAAAACGATTAATGAACACAAAATTGAGGGAAAAATTGATAAAATCAAAACACATTTACTGGAAATCTCCAAGTTAATTAATATTATGAAAGAATTGATTGACAAATGCTATGAATTATTTGATGTAAAATAATTAAATGTATAGTAGAATCTTATCTTAGAAATGAACGAATTTTGTCGCGATTAGAGAGAATTATTGTCAAGAATGATTCGAGGTATGATTGTCACTAAGAAATGGTTATTACTATTATTATTGATATAATTAACGATGGTAACATGATACAATAGTAAACGATGACATAAATACTTATTGCGAAATTAAAATATGAATTACTGTTTGGAAAAGTGTTCAATGAGTTGGTTAATATTCATATTTGCCAATTTATCTGTCTGCAACATATTGACGAGACATATCTGGAAACGCTTATCATTGCCGCACCTTACCAAACTTTACATTCCATTGTTTTGCAATAATCATGTTGCATATTCATCATTGTTATCTTTAATTATTGCGTCATAACAATAACAAATTAACAATTAGACATTTCAAAGAAATTAAATTCATCACATGGCAGTAATTATTTTCATAGATTTAAATCGAGCGTATTTACAAATGATAAAATTTATTTAGATATCAACTTATTGGTCAAGTTGTCCAGTTTTTCTATGAACAATTCTTTTTCCGCTTTCATTCTTTCATGCATAAACTCTATTTCTGATTTCATTTTCTCATGAAGTAGTTCTTTTTCCTTATTTATCTTAAGGTCTAAAGCTTCGTTTTTTTCATTTAAACTCTGTTTCAATGCTTTAAAATCATTTTCTAACTGTTCATTTTTTAT